>JAZKJV010001276.1:0-305000 GCA_037367405.1 Ottelia alismoides
TTTGATCGTGAGGTTAAAATAGATTTTTAATTATAATGTTAAATATGGCACCGTTTGGATACCATAACTGCAATCGCGAGAAAGAAGGGCGTTAATTTCTTTTGTATGACGTAATTAGTAATCGATTAATTACCAAAAAAATACTAGGGTTTCTTGGTTACGCATACGACGATCAAACGAAGCCAATTCCTACTCTCATTCCTCTTTGAAGATCATTTGAAGGTGCTTCAAGATCGATACAGTAAGTTTTTATATTTTCTACATTACATATACGACTTCCAGCATACGAAACTGTTACCACATTAGAATTATATGTAAAAATCGCTATATTATTGAAATTACTATCATACTTGAAATTTTAAGACGTAATATTCGATTATTATTTGTTTGCGATGTATTAAAATTATATAAACACATGCTATTTTTCTTAAGAATCGAATTTTATTTTATAAAGTTCATCTGAATACTTTTTTAGTCTCAGGAGTTACTAATAGGTACTTTTAATACCATATTTTTTACGTATACAAAATCCGATTCATATATTACTAAATTTTGATGCAAAGTTATTTAAAATTCAAGTACATATACTGATAATAACAAAAAATGAGGTGGTTGGATTTTGAACAAATAGAATTACACTTGAAAGCTTTTTAGATTGCTTATCGTTTAATTATGTGTTACAGTTGCTACTAAATTTCTTATAAACAAATTCGACTATTTTTTTTACTAATGAGTACGTAAAATTTACTTACAGATAAAAATAAAATACTGAAAATTTGAAGAAACTTACTGATTCATACCTCTATTGTTACTTTACATGTGGTCATTAAAGATACTGATAAAATAAAGAAAGTTACTGATGCCTACTTCAAACTTACTGATACAAGCTTCAAAGTTACTAATGCATTCTTCAAAGATGCTATATTGAAAATAGTTACTGATAAATAAAATAAACTTACTGCTGCATGCTTCAAAGTTACTGATACATGTTCCAAACTTAGATGCATACCTCTATTGTTATTTTACATGTGATCATTAAAGTTACTGATAAAATAATGAAAGTTACTCATGCATTCTTCAAACTTACTGATACAAGCTTCAAAATTACTGATGCATTCTTCAAAGATACTATATTGAAAAAAGTTACTGATAAATAAAAGAAACTTACTGATGCATGCTTCAAAGTTACTGATACATGTTTCAAACTTACTGATACATGTGAGAAGCAAGAACTTACTGATACATGCATTAAATTTACTGATACATGTTTCAAACTTACTGATACATGTGAGTAGCAAGAACTTACTGATACATGCTTCAAAGTTACTTATGGAAAGTGAAAAAAATTATAGTTTCATTTTAAAGTTATATGTAGTACATATAAAAGTTACTTATCCTACTTAAAATATTACAATCGTGATATTTAAAGCTGTATTTACAATAAGTAACTTTTTACCGCCTTATCAAATATCACAAGTTAGGTAAACATTCAAAAAACTTACTTCCAACGAAAGTGTTCGGTTCGCGGCGGAGCAGAGAAGAACTTCTTGACTATTGCATCGTGGGCGGAGCGGGATAAACACGGTTAGACACGATTAGTGATCATTTTACAACCCGACATCTTCCATTGGAATGCTAAGTCAATTTCTATAAGAGTTTTTGAGGAAGTAGACGTATTAGGGTTATGAAAACAAATTCTTTTAAAAATTGAACACTTGCGGATGAATTCAATAGCCACATGCATAGAACCTATTGAGAATGATGTTATGTATACTGCTGCTTTAAATTACGAATGCTTAAAGATGCTATCGAAGAACCTACCAATGATTCATTCTTACATATGTTGGTATAATATGTGCTTACATATGTTTACTGATTCATTCTTATGATGTATCATATTTTACTAATGCGGTTGCATTTAAATTTTACCGTTTCTTAATTCTAATGAAGCTTAGAGATGGTTAACAAAGAAATACTGAAGTTTTTTCAAATGTTGCTTGAGTTAATTAGTAATTTGCTGATGTTCTTGTTGAAATCAATAACAAAATTATAACAGTAATTGTATTAGTATTTCATTTACTACAATACAGATGGATCAAGCAAAAACGTTTGATGTTTCATACAGGAGACGAAAACAACAAAAATTAAAAAAAGCAGCAATGGAATCTGCAAGTGGTAATTTTGTTATTTATTATAAAAAAATATATTCTAATTGAATTATGTATTAAGTAACTTTATGCAGATACTAGCTTTGAGGGTGATAAAACTAATGAAGTTTTCACTGGTAAGCTTGCATATTATCACCCAAATTGGTAATAATGAATGTCAGAACTTATTATTGACAATAAATTTGTGCTATGTAGAAAGAGCATCGGGTCTGACTCTTGATACTATAAAGGATAATGTAAAGATAGAACCAATGCCAGGTAAGCTAAGTTAAGATAAGACTCTTTTTAATTGCATAATATTAACTGATTTTATTTTCAATATTGCAGCAAGATATTGTGTCCAACACAGATGTTACATAAATCAATTTGTAACATATCTTGGTAACAACAAGTTGACTGGGAGGCATAAGGAGTTGATTGATAAATCTTCTTTCTCATGAATAGTATCGATTACAAAACTTGATATTAATTATCAAGTCTTGGACTTTATTGTTCAAAGATATCAAGGGGATCAGATTTTCAAGTTTGGAGAAAAAGAACTCATATTCTCAGATAATGACATAGGGTTGATTTTGGGATTGCCATCATCCGGATTTTCTATACAACTAAAGGGGTTTTCATTTGAATGGCCAAGTTTATTCGAAGAGCTATTTTGACAATCAAGCATGTTATTAAATCGTCATAATATTTGTGACATGCTTGATTCTTTAAGAACTCAAGAAGATGATCATTCAAATAGAATGTACATAAGATGTCTAATATCATTAATGTTTTGTACATTTCTATTCCCCGAAACCAACTTCTGCTTCCCAAAGGTGCTACTCAATTACATAGATTCAATTGAAGATACATGTTTCGTCAATTGGTCTAATGCAGTTGGGACTATGATAATGCAACGTTTGGATGACATAGTTGAAAAAATGAGAAAGCGTTCATCAACTGATGGGAAAAGCAAAGTTGGCTACTTAACTGGATGTGCAGCATGTTTATATGTAAGCTTATTTCATCTCTATCTATTGTTATGTTTTTAATAAATATTTAGCAGATAGTTAACTATGTATAATTTTTCAGACATGGGCTCTGGAGCACTTATTCACATCACTTGCATTGAACCAAAATCTATTGCCAAGAATTAGAAAATGGTCAACTCCATGCAAAGTTACCATTGAACAATTCATGAACTTTGATGAAGATCAGGTACCAAATATTTAAATACAATTTTATTTGTGATTTTAATTTTAACTATAGAATGAGAATTCAAATATAGGAAATTTTTACTACTGACAACCTAATACATTTAATAATGTTACTGCTTGACATTATGAATATTACTTACATGGTTGCTGATTATCAATATGAATATTGATTGCATGCTAAAAATATTTCCTTGCATTAGATTGTTGTCCAGCTAGACTTTGAAGAAAAAGAGATATTCAAGATTGACCCAAATGAATTCATTTTTGATTATGAAACCTTTGTAACCGAGGGTTTCATTTCAACTGCTTATGCATTGCGTGTCATTGTACCACAACCACGACAACTTGATGATTGTTCAATGACCTCACTTTTGAAGACTGCTCAACACCAAAATATACCAGAGTGTAAATGTGAAGAACACAAGAAGAAGATAAGTGATTTGGAGAGTCTCATATCTCAACTGCCCACATCAGAAGAATACAAAAAAATGAAAGATCATTATGAGAATACATTGAAGGAGAATGAGAAGCTGAAGCTCGAAATCTCTATTCTAAAGCAATGGTTTGAGGAGTTCTTTGCAAAATCAGTTAATGTAAAGCAACAAGAGGAGAAGACAACAAAGGTTGGTGAACAAGAAAAACAAAACATTAACACAAAACACAATGAATCACCATCCTTTGATCTTGGAATTGAGGAAGATTCGGAAGATCGTGACAAAAATAAAACTAATGTTCCAAAGAGAGGTAGAAGCAAGAAGCTAATCACTCCTAGCAGTATGTCAAAAATGGTCAAATCAAGGAGAGCAATAAAGGAAGAAGAAAAAACACAAACCATTCCACTTAAGGAGAAAGTAGTAAGGAAAAAAAAAAGCTTGAAAAAAAGAATTTTGAAGAAGTGATGAATGTAGAAGATGAAGATGAAATTCAAAAGATTGAAGACAACAAAGAGCAAGCTTTGGAGGCATGAAATCATCCTATCATACTTTACAGATACTGTTGCATTTAAATTTTATTGATTTTGTATAATTGAATTGTTGGTAGTTTAATAACTTACATGTGCTATATAATAACTTACTGTTGATTTAGAGATTATTACTTGTGTCAATTAAGAAATTACTGATACATACATATGCTACATAAGTACTTCTGATGCTTTAATTTACTGATACTTACAGATGCTTTATAATAACTTACTGTTGATTTTGAGAATGTTACTAGTGTCAGTCAATAACTTACTGATGCTTTATGTTACTCATACTTAAAGATGATTTATAATTAATTACCGTTGATTTTGAGAATATTACTTGTGTCAGATAATAACGTACTGATACTTACATATGCTAACTAATAACTTACTGATGCTTTAAGTTACTGATACTTACAGAATCCCTATAATAACTTACTTTTGATTTTGAGAATATTACTCGTGTCAGTTGATAACTTACTGATACTTACATATGATAAATAAGAACTTATAGATGCTTTAGTTACTCCTACTTACAGATGCTTTATAATAACTTACTGTTGATTATGAGAATATTACTTGTGTCATTTAATAAATTACTGATACATAGATGTGCTACAAAAGGACTTATTGATGCTTTAATTTACTGATATTTAAAGATTCTACATAATAACTTACAGTTATGCTAACTACTAAGTTACAAATGCTTTAAGTGAGTGATACTTACAAAAACTACATAATAATTTATATTTGATTTTGCTAATGATACTTAATGATACTTACAAATGGTACTTAGAGATACTACATGATACTTACTGAAGATTTAAGTAACTGATACTTACAGATGACACAAAAGAACTTACTGTTGATCTTTGAAATATTACTTGAGTAATTTTCATACTGACTGATACTTACATATGCTACATAAGAGCTTACTGTTGATTTTGCAAATATTACTTGTGTTATCTAAGATCTTAATGCTACTTAGAGATGCTTACATAATACTAATGCTTACATAATCTTGCTGATGCTTTAGATATTCGAAAATTCAATGATGCACTAACATAAATTAATGATAAGGTTATATAAATATATTTATAGGTTTACAATTTAACTTGCATCGATTATGCTGGATATGATGCGATTTCAGAATAGAGAAAGCAACCATTCACGAATTCTTGAAGGATCCTGTCGCCAAGTAAGAAGAGATTTACTAAATTTATTAGATAAATTTATTGGATAAATAATTATGATGAGCTGTTTTGAATGATACAACTTAATTTACATTGCAGTATGGGAGCAACTTACCATGGTCTAGGAGACAACTTTTGCAATGGAAGACACATTGAAGACCTACTATATAACAAAATGGTCATTGATGTCATTTTGGACATGTTCATGGATGTGCTTTACAAATCATATCAAGAAAGTGACGTAGAATGCCCTTTTATTTTTGCAAATACGGCTCAAATGGTAATAGTACTTAACTATTTTTGGATTTTAAGTTATATTATATTGCCTAGTTATTATTCATTGCAGCAATTATTCCCAAAAACTGTGAAAGAAGCAACATCAGAAGATTATGAGCCTCTGAACAATTTGTTCTCAAGCACGAGAACAATGTTTGATAATGTAAAGAAGGCTTTTTGTGTAGTCCACACCTCCAATCATTGGCATCTTCTCGTGGCTGATTTCGATGCCAAAAAATTCATTTCCTACAATTCACTTACTGGGATGAAGAAACACCTCTTGGATGTTAGAAAATGGGTAAATATAGATAAAAAATTATGAGATACATTTATTTTTGAGTCATTTTGTTTCTAACTTATTTCTTTCACAATTTTGTTAGGTTGATTGGATAGCGGAATACTTCATGCTATTCACTGGAGAACACCTTGAAAAGTGGCCAGTAGAGATAGCAAAAGAATCCCAATGCAGCGAAGTGATTCCATTGATTGTGGAGATTATTTAATGAAATATATGGAATTCATTTGCAAGGGAAAAGAGCCAGTCTTCCGCATCGAAGATATCCCCAAGTTTTGCGCTGAGATAGACGCTATTCTACTTACAAGTGGGGAGAAGAAAGATTGAAAGAAGTGAATTACCTTAGACATGTAATTAGAGAAGATGTATATATGTTACATGTAGTATTCAAAATTTAGAAGTATCATCTTTCTTTTGTACGTGGATATCTTTATGAATGAGAAAATTTTGATGGATGTTGATTGTTAATTGTTGAGATTGTTATACGACCTAAAGAACTTACTTGTGTTAAGTTCAGAGATTGTTTATGATGTATAAAGAAATACTAGAGAAACCATGTGTTGTTACCAGTAGAAATCAAGAGTTAATTTCAGCCTGATTTCTTACATATTGTATTAATGATGTAACTGTTTATCAACATAAAGTTACTTCTCTTAATACTATTGTTACTTATAAAACTTCGCTTAATTGATACTCCTTCTATTACAATAAATACTAACTACTATAGGAAAGTTACTAATATTTAAGGTTAATGCGTAAATATTCAAATCATTGCATGTAGTTACGAATCCTTATATACTTATTACTTGTCACACTGTGATAATTTAAAATATTTACATAATTTACTGATGCTTACTATAGCTACATATAAAGAGTTTTGTTACAACTATATTGCTTCATACTTACTGATAGATCAAATTAAAGTTACTGATAACTATAATAAACTTACTCTTTACTTCTATTAACTATGGAATATACTGTAACATAAAAAATATTTCATTTTAAAGTATTACAAGATAAAATTTGTTTCATTACACCGTAAAATAACAAATTTTCTAAATCCTATTAACGATTACTTACAGATGCTTACAATAGCTACATATAATATGCTTTAAGTTACTAATACTTACAGATGATACATAATAACTTACTATTGATTTTGAGAATATTACTTGGGTCATTTTATAACTTACTGATAGTTACATATGCTACATAATAACTTACTGATGCTTAAAGTTACTGATACTTACATTTTATACTTACAGATGCTACATAATAACATACAGTTGATTTTGCTACTGATAATTACTGATACTTATAGATGCTACTTTCATATACTACATGATACTTACTAATGCGTTAAGTAACTGATACTTACAGATGTTACATTAGAACTTACAGTTGATTTTGAGAATATTAATTGTGTCATTTAATAACTTACTGATAGTTACAATTGCTACATAATAAGTTAGTGATGCTTTAAGTTAATGATACTTACAGTTTATACTTAGAGATGCTACGTAATAACGTACTGTTGATTTTACTACTGGTACTTACTGCTACTTACAGATGCTACTTTCGTCTACTACATGATACTTACTGATGCGTTAAGTTAATGATACTTACAGATGCTACATAAAAACTTACTGTTGATTTTGAGAATATTACTTGTGTCATTATATAACTTGCTGATACTTACATATACTACATAAGAACTTACTGTTGATTTTGCAAATATTACTTGAGTCAGCTAAGATCTTACTGATACAAATGCTTACATAATCTTGCTGATGCTTAAGATGTTCGTAATTACATCCAAGAGGTGTTTCTTCATCCCAGTAAGTTACTTACTGATACGTTAAGTTAATGATACTTACAAATGCTACATAAAAACTTACTGTTGATTTTGAGAATATTACTTGTGTCATTATATAACTTACTGATACTTACATATACTACATAAGAACTTACTGTTGATTTTGCAAATATTACTTGAGTCAGCTAAGATCTTACTGATACAAATGCTTACATAATCTTGCTGATGCTTAGGATGTTCGTAATTACAATGATGCAGTGAAGAACGTGAATAAAAAAGTTAAAAAAATTACAATTGAAAAGAACTTACAAATTACATAACATTAAATATAACAATATCATTCTAATTGAAAAAAAATGATCGAAAACATACAACTTCAGCCTAGATGAATAGTACACAATTTACAAGATTACAAAGAAGGGAACAATATGAAAAAAATGGAATTCTTCTATAAATTGAATTGGGGTATGCCAGAATATGCTTCAGTCTTCTCATTCCTTTGAATATCAACCGACTTCAAACCTTTCGAATATCAGCTGCATTGAATATGTATCCACCTGTGTAATGGAAAAAATATAGATAATGTTAATATAATGTTAATATAATGTAAATACAATATGAATCAAATCAAATAATGAATTTCTCTTACCATCAAGCATTATTTGCAGATTTTGAAGGGCAATTCCTTGAATCATGTCCAGCATTGACTTTATGGCATAATTTGCATTGTCTACCCTTTGACGAATTCTCTTCACTAATTGATTTCAATCTATTAGTTCTTCCCTTTGGTCTACCACTTTTTCTAGACCCTTTTGGTTTTGCTACATTGGGATCTTTTACAACAAATACTGTCTTATCACTTTTTTCATTACCCTCGTGGACATCTTCAACATTAACAATCATCCTTTTGCTCTTAATAGCTTTGACTCCTTCAGAAGCATCTATAAGGACCTTCTTAATGTAATCGTATACTTCTTTGTTGCCATCAGCTTCGTTGATAAGTTCATTTGCCAATACCCTTAATTGACTATTGTCGTCTTATACTGTTCTCTTCCTATAAAGTGGATAATAGCCATTTCTCTTGATATCTTTCTTCCATCTATTCAATAAAAGAGAGGAATGAACCTCTAACGCATCAGTATGTTTTAAAACACTAATAATGTGTCTACAAGGAATACCCATTGATTCCATTTTCATACAATCATATTTGAATTTATTGTAACAAGTATGAAAAGTAACTCTGTTAAAATCTTCAATCTTCCCAATAGGATATACTCTAAATTGTATAACGTCATCAACTGAAGGAAATTGAATCACATTTAGTTCAATACCTTTCGAAAGCTCTGTCTTAACCATGTAAAACAAAGTCTTTGGGAAATGCTCAGAAAATTGTTTTTCAATGCTCCACTGCGTAGCCAACTTGGGAATTCTATTCTCATTGTCATTGTCCATCATATTAGCATGCTCTTTCGTTCTTTCAACTGCGGTTTGAAATCTGGTCATGAACTCATATAAACTATTTAGCTGATTGACATGGTTAGTCAAGAAAGAATTCATGCTCTCGCTCCTCTGTGTCGTATTCATCTCAGCAAAAAAATATCTTCTCATGTAAATAGGCATCCACTTTCTCCTGATATGATACATATCATTAATCCATCTATTTTTTTTCTAAATTACATTCTAAAACTATTCTGTCCCACTCAACTTCAAAATCTTCTTCACTTTTTGCACCACAAATAATCTTATTCAATGAAGGAATTGCTATATCAGCTGTTTTGGTTAAACCAATCCTCTTCTTCATGTTAGCTGTAACGTGCCAACCACAATATCTATGTTTGGTAGTGGGGAAAACTTCTCTTATAACAGCATTAATGGATGGGCACTGATCAATAATAATTGACTTGGGAGTGACATTAACAACCATCAGAAAATTTTTGAAAAGTCATACAAAAGAATCATTTATCTCATTCATTAAGAATGCATTGCAGAAGAATACAGTCTTGTTATGGTTGTTAACCCCTTAAAAAGAAGCAAAAATAAGCTTATACTTGTTCGTATCGTATGTTGTATCAAATGTAACTGCATCTCCAAACAATTTATAATCTTCCATAGAATAAGAGTCTATCCACATGCAATGAGTTAAACATGAATCCCCGTCATGCTTGTACACATAAAAAAATCAGGTGTAATGCTTTTGCAATATTCACGATGTTCCAACAACATAACAACATCATGACCTTCAATTTCTTTCTTCTGATCACGCTTCAGATTGTATATATCTCTAGCTATAGAACCAATACGTTCATCAAATCCACTTTGTTTGTCCAAAAATGCAATTTGTTTTGCCGTATTGATGTTAACTTGAGACATAAAAGATAGTAAATTCTTTGTGACCTTAGTTATTCTCCTATTCGGTCTTAAGTACTTCTTCTTACTTGGAGAAATAAGTTTATGGTTATGTTCCTCAACAAATGAGACTACATCCCACTGTTTTGATATCTGATTTAACTTCACACACAACTTTGCCTTAAAACCACAACGACTTATTCCACATCTTCTACCCTCGCTGTCTATTCCCTCGAGATTAGCTTCTACGTCAACCAATGTCAGGCTCGATGATATCTTCCTTTTTTTGGAATTTTGAATATATTGTCCTTCCTTCCAACAAACAAATTTTTTTGAAAGAAAGATTCCTAACTTTGTTTTTCCGATCAAAACAATATTTGGTGCTACTCCTAATATTAAAGCTAAGTTCAGTGGCATATTTCTCAAAGAACAGTTCACATTCCTTTAAGTTTGAGAATGAAAGACCCTCGCGAGGAATAATAGCAGGATCTACGGCTGATATAGGGGAATCTTCATCATTTAAATCTTTAAAGCTTTCATATTCATCATTGACTAAAAGAATAAAAATAAAGAAAGTATCAGTAGAAATTGAAGACACACCTATAACTTCATCAAAGTTACTAAACATGCAAAAATTAAGTACTAATAAATAAGAACTTACTGATGCTTTAAGTTAATAATACTAACTCTTGATTCTTAGAGGTGCTATGTAATAACATACTGTTGATTTTTATACCGATACTTACTGATACTTACAGATGCTATTACATATTCACAAAATTTACAAAATCCTATTCATGAAAACTTGAACTTATTACATATCCTTTAATACTTATTACCTGTAACACTATCAAAATATATGCATAATTTACTGATGCTTACAATAGATACATATAATGAGTTTTGTTACAACTATATTGCTTCATGCTTACTAATACATCAATAGAAGTTACTGATAACTATATTAGTATTACTCTTTATTTCTGTTAACTATGAAAGTATTACAATTTAAGATTTGTTTCATTACACCTTAAATTAACAAATTTACTAAATCATAATCACGATTACTTACAAAGGCTTATAATAGCCACATATAATGTGGTTTAATTTACATAAGAACTTACTGTTGCTTTTGACAATATTACTTTTGCCAGTTAATAACTTACTGATACTTACATATGCTACATAAGAAATTACCGATGCTTTAAGTTAATGATACTTACACTTGTTAGTTACAGATGCTACATAATAGCATACTGTTGAATATACTACAAGGTACTTACATATACTACAAGGTACTTAATGATACTTACTGATACTTAAAGATGCTACTTACATATACTACAAGGTACTTACTGATGATTTAAGTTACTGCTACTTACAGATGCTACTTAAAAACTTACTGTTGATTTTGAAAATATTACTTGTGTCATTATATAACTTACTGATACTTACATATGCTACATAATAGCTTACTGATTCTTTTGCAAATATTACTTGAGTCATTATATAACTTACTGATACTTACATATGCTACATAAGAGCTTACTGATTCTTTTGCAAATATTACTTGAGACAGCTAAGATCTTACAGATACTTACAGATGCTTACATAATACTAGAGCTTACATAATCTTGCTGATGCTAAGATGTTCGAACTTTCAATGATGCAATGAGAAACGTGAAAAAAAAGTCATATGATTACATAAAAAAATAAAAAATACCTAATCTTTCAGATTTCTTGTTGACATCAATCAGATCGAAAAGATTGCCTTCATCGTCGAATTCACATAAATAATCTTCACTTTCTGAACCATGGACTAAGTCGTCTTTCATAGTTGATTCTAATATATCACGATCATAATCTACTCACGAATTATTCATGCACGAACCTATATAAAATTATATTAGCAACGAAAAAACATGTAAAAATTAAAAAATCCAAATCAAAATACCTTTGGTTACAAATTGCGTGTTAACAAACGATCGATGCTCTCTCAATTGAGAAAAAAAGGATTTTTTTTTCTCGATAGAAATTCGGGCGAGAAGAAAGGACTCTTTTGCTAATTAAGGAACCTAATTAATTTTCATATTTACGAAACTTGCGGTTACAAATGTCGTTCCTATAATCATGGGATTGCATGATTTCATCTAACGGTGCAGAATACGGGTCCATTTTATCTCAAATGGGCACAGTGCCCTCTGGATAAAAATCCTATATATATATATATATATATATATTCCACATGGTAGGATTGATATTCTCGTAAGATCTGTTTATCCATTAAGAAGGCACTCAACACACCCTCTCAAGTTAGGCATATCGTATACGATGATATATTATATTTATATCATTTGCTAAGTTTAGAGTAACTAATATGTATGTTAATAGGATATGTGCTACATCATGCATATCTTAAAGGTGGCTTTATCTCTCTTTGTCCATGCCTTTGTGCAATAGAATCTCCTCCAATGATAATTTGTTCATCAACATGTTTAGCATACCGAACATCATAATTTTCAAGGAGAGTTCCCAGATATGGATTGACTATGACTTGTGGTAGAAGGATTTGGATCATCTAGGGATTGACCATGATTGTGATTGGTTCATTCACTAGTTTGAAGTTGAGTTTCTTGTTGATTTCTACAGTACTTTTTCTCATGCAAATGATCGAGGATTCCACCCCTCCCTCTTAACATCAACCTAAGTGGATGCACCTAAATAGTCCATAAATTCAACGACATCAACCGTGAGGAAAATCTATTAGTCATCTCTTTCACCATTACTCTCAGTCTCATAAAGGGAATGCTCTTGAAAGTATGATTATGAAGGTGGCATTTTAATCCTGCATATATTTCCATTTTCAAGATCAATCTGTTCCTTTTCAAGTGGTTGATTACACCAAAAATACCTTTCATTTCCAGCCTATCGAGCTTCTTTGCACCGCGTGCAAAGTTGTGGAAGTAGCAAACACATTATGAAAGTCTTTGGGAGGGAGAGTTAACGGTTTACTATCATGCTGAATTGTTGAAATTGGAGTGTTCATGATCAACATTCTTGAGGGCATTTTGTTATAAGAAATGAACTTGTTTTCGACAACCTTTCCCTAGAATTATTTTGGGAAGATTTTGCTGGAATAAAAAAACTCTACTAAATAATTTCTAGAAGGTACATGCGGTCTCATGAACGATCTCTTTTGTGTTAAAAAACCTTGCATGTGTGTATATATGTGTGTGCGCATCCACGTATGCATGCGTATGTGTGAACTTGGCTAATCCCACCCTTATTTTAAAGGTATTTTCTAAAAGCATCCGAGGGATATAGTCTACTACAAGACAACATGTTGTCATTCAAATTTTGTGAGAAACATACATTTCTAACACGTCCATTTGTAAGAGACCAATTTTAGCAATCTTGATGCCCTTATACATGCTTGATGTATGGGATATGAGTTCCACATTGAATTGAAATTTGAATGAGAATATGTTGCCATATAGTGATCTAAATACCCCCAAGTTTTTAGGAAATACCATAAGAAATAAAAAAATAAAGGTGCGGGTAGCCAAGTTGTCTCCCCTCAGCGGTAGTCCCATAAACCCATATATATGTGTACGTGTATACATACATCCATATACATGCATACATTCATACACACATACACGCATACACACATACATACATGTATACATACATGGGAAATATGAGGCAACAACCATCCCATTTTCCGATTTTTTTGTTTTTTTTCAAAAATACCGTCATGTATTTTCATTACTATATTTCTGTAATATGGCATTACAATTTGGTCAGAAACAAAGACAACTATACCTTCCATCTAGAACATGTAATTTTAGCGGTCTTAGAATTGTTGTAATCGACATGTTCTAGATGGAGGGCATATGAGTTTTTGTTTATGACGAAATTGGAATGGTGTATTAAATGGATATATCGATTAAAATACATAGTGGCACTTTCCAAAAAAAATAATGTTTTGTGAAAATATGGTCGGGGGGGGGGGGGGGGGGGGGGGGGGGAGGCAGCCGCACTAAACCCTTTGTGTATGAGTGGTTAAAATGGGGCTACTCTCAGAGGGGAGCCAAGTTAGCATCCCCCATCTATTTTTTTAACTTTCTTCAGGTATTTCTTTAAAACACCTGTGATGTTTTAGATCACCTAATATCAACATGTTCTCATTAAAAGTTCAACTCTTTCGAAGTTTTTATCTCATCCATCAAGCCTATCAATTTTTTATCAGAAAAAGGGTGAGATCCTGAGTTGGGATTCACCATTAAAATAGTATATTAGAAAAGTTTGGATACATTACCTAGATTTCCAAAAATGAAAAAGAACATTACAATTAGATAATACATTTTCAAGATAAAATCTCTAGCCCTTAAAGATAAGATCATTCCTTTCTCCTCTAAAGCCAAGAGACATCTTCCGTAGAGTTGCATCTAACATGCCTAACAGAAGACCAAAATTCTGCAAATCCGAAGTCAAAAGACAAGGCAGACAAACCTCCCTAAAGATCTGAGCAGATCTCTGGCAAGTGAGAAACAAGTGTTCTGTATCGTCACTCTGATCACCACATCTATCACACTACGTATCCTGGATACCCATCAGCCTACTCCTGCCATCTTTATCACAGAGCCTGCCTCTTCTCATGCACCAAAGAAAAACTTTGACCCTGCTTGGAATTTTACAAGCTCATATGATTCTCATGTCCTGACAAAATCACCATCTACCTCCACTGCACCCGAAGTGGTCCATGCCTTGGGAAATGCACTTCGCCGGGGTAACTAAGACGGCATTCTATCGAATTACTCAAGATGTTGGTTTGAAACTAATGACACAAAAACCACTAACCATGACCCAGAACTCACCACCTGCACCAACGTGCAATCCTTCGAGGTAGCCAGTACGAAAAGCCTCTGGAACTGGCCGCATAGCTTCCCCTACCCCGTCCAATCATCCCTCTAGAAATGAAACTCTCTCCACCTCCAACCTTGGAACGAAATCTCAACACCATTTTCGATAAGGTCGCTCGCACACCCGCTCATAGAAACGACTCAAAATGATGCTTCTCCGCCTTCAGAACCCCCTTTGCGCCATACAGTTACCGCAAAAGTCTATACATCAACCTCTTCGGGCTACCCCATATATGTTTATCTATTTCACCAAAAGCATCTTGTTTATACATTCGACATCTCTAATACCCAAGACACCTTCCTTACATACTCTCTTCACCTCATCCCATCCCACCAAGTGCAAGACATGTTTCTGTTGCTTTTCATCTGACCAGAAAAACCTACTCATCATGTCTTCAATCTTCTTCATCACACCAACCGGCATAAGCCTAGTGGACTAAAAAAATGGAATAGCTGACAGAACATGCTTCAAAAGAACCAACTTTCCCTTTTTGATAGAGTAATTGCCTTCCATCCAGCCAAGCGTTGTTCAAATCTCTGAAGAACTACATCCCAGTTGGACCTTCTGAGCTAACTTGCCACCAAGGGAAGGCCAAGATAATTAATCAGTAGTTCGCCTAACAGGCAACTAAGTAATTTAGGATTTGATAGGCCCCTAATAACATCCGTCCGATATTGATCGTGAGGTTAAAATAGATTTTTAATTATAATGTTAAATATGGCACCGTTTGGATACGATGACTGCAATCGCGAGAAAGAAGGGCGTTAATTTCTTTTGTATGACGTAATTAGTAATCGATTAATTACCAAAAAAATATTAGGGTTTCTTGGTTACGCATACGACGATCAAACGAAGCCAATTCCTACTCTCATTCCTCTTTGAAGATCATTTGAAGGTGCTTCAAGATCGATAATCAGTAAGTTTTTATATTTTCTACATTACATATACGACTTCCAGCATACGAAAACTGTTACCACATTAGAATTATATGTAAAAATCGCTATATTATTGAAATTACTATCATACTTGAAATTTTAAGACGTAATATTCAATTATTATGTGTTTGCGATGTATTAAAATTATATAAACACATGCTATTTTTCTTAAGAATCGAATTTTATTTTATAAAGTTCATCTGAATACTTTTTTAGTCTCAGGAGTTACTAATAGGTACTTTTAATACCATATTTTTTACGTATACAAAATCCGATTCATATATTACTAAATTTTGATGCAAAGTTATTTAAAATTCAAGTACATATACTGATAATAACAAAAAATGAGGTGGTTGGATTTTGAACAAATAGAATTACTCTTGAAAGCTTTTTAGATTGCTTATCGTTTAATTATGTGTTACAGTTGCTACTAAATTTCTTATAAACAAATTCGACTATTTTTTTTACTAATGAGTACGTAAAATTTACTTACAGATAAAAATAAAATACTGAAAATTTGAAGAAACTTACTGATTCATACCTCTATTGTTACTTTACATGTGGTCATTAAAGATACTGATAAAATAAAGAAAGTTATTGATGCCTACTTCAAACTTACTGATACAAGCTTCAAAGTTACTAATGCATTCTTCAAAGATGCTATATTGAAAATAGTTACTGATAAATAAAATAAACTTACTGCTGCATGCTTCAAAGTTACTGATACATGTTCCAAACTTAGATGCATACCTCTATTGTTATTTTACATGTGATCATTAAAGTTACTGATAAAATAATGAAAGTTACTCATGCATTCTTCAAACTTACTGATACAAGCTTCAAAATTACTGATGCATTCTTCAAAGATACTATATTGAAAAAAGTTACTGATAAATAAAAGAAACTTACTGATGCATGCTTCAAAGTTACTGATACATGTTTCAAACTTATTGATACATGTGAGAAGCAAGAACTTACTGATACATGCATTAAATTTACTGATACATGTTTCAAACTTACTGATACATGTGAGTAGCAAGAACTTACTGATACATGCTACAAAGTTACTTATGGAAAGTGAAAAAAATTATAGTTTCATTTTAAAGTTATATGTAGTACATATAAAAGTTACTTATCCTACTTAAAATATTACAATCGTGATATTTAAAGCTGTATTTACAATAAGTAACTTTTTACCGCCTTATCAAATATCACAAGTTAGGTAAACATTCAAAAAACTTACTTCCAACGAAAGTGTTCGGTTCGCGGCGGAGCAGAGAAGAACTTCTTGACTATTGCATCGCGGGCGGAGCGGGATAAACACGGTTAGACACGATTAGTGATCATTTTACAACCCGACATCTTCCATTGGAATGCTAAGTCAATTTCTATAAGAGTTTTTGAGGAAGTAGACGTATTAGGGTTATGAAAACAAATTCTTTTAAAAATTGAACACTTGCGGATGAATTCAATAGCTGCATGCATAGAACCTATTGAGAATGATGTTATGTATACTGCTGCTTTAAATTACGAATGCTTAAAGATGCTATCGAAGAACCTACCAATGATTCATTCTTACATATGTTGGTATGTAATGTGCTTACATATGTTTACTGATTCATTCTTATGATGTATCATATTTTACTAATGCGGTTGCATTTAAATTTTACCGTTTCTTAATTCTAATGAAGCTTAGAGATGGTTAACAAAGAAATACTAAAGTTTTTTCAAATGTTGCTTGAGTTAATTAGTAATTTGCTGATGTTCTTGTTGAAATCAATAACAAAATTATAACAGTAATTGTATTTAGTATTTCATTTACTACAATACAGATGGATCACGCAAAAACGTTTGATGTTTCATACAGGAGACGAAAACAACAAAAATTAAAAAAAGCAGCAATGGAATCTGCAAGTGGTAATTTTGTTATTTATTATAAAAAAATATAATCTAATTGAATTATGTATTAAGTAACTTTATGCAGATACTAGCTTTGAGGGTGATAAAACTAATGAAGTTTTCACTGGTAAGCTTGCATATTATCACCCAAATTGGTAATAATGAATGTCAGAACTTATTATTGACAATAAATTTGTGCTATGTAGAAAGAGCATCGGGTCTGACTCTTGATACTATAAAGGATAATGTAAAGATAGAACCAATGCCAGGTAAGCTAAGTTAAGATAAGACTCTTTTTAATTGCATAATATTAACTGATTTTATTTTCAATATTGCAGCAAGATATTGTGTCCAACACAGATGTTACATAAATCAATTTGTAACATATCTTGGTAACAACAAGTTGACTGGGAGGCATAAGGAGTTGATTGATAAATCTTCTTTCTCATTAATAGTATCGATTACAAAACTTGATATTAATTATCAAGTCTTGGACTTTATTGTTCAAAGATATCAAGGGAATCAGATTTTCAAGTTTGGAGAAAAAGAACTCATATTCTCAGATAATGACATAGGGTTGATTTTGGGATTGCCATCATCCGGATTTTCTATACAACTAAAGGGGTTTTCATTTGAATGGCCAAGTTCATTCGAAGAGCTATTTTGACAATCAAACATGTTATTAAATCGTCATAATATTTGTGACATGCTTGATTCTTTAAGAACTCAAGAAGATGATCATTCAAATAGAATGTACATAAGATGTCTAATATCATTAATGTTTTGTACATTTCTATTCCCCGAAACCAACTTCTGCTTCCCAAAGGTGCTACTCAATTACATAGATTCAATTGAAGATACATGTTTCGTCAATTGGTCTAATGCAGTTGGGACTATGATAATGCAATGTTTGGAAGACATAGTTGAAAAAATGAGAAAGCGTTCATCAACTGATGGGAAAAGCAAAGTTGGCTACTTAACTGGATGTGCAGCATGTTTATATGTAAGCTTATTTCATCTCTATCTATTGTTATGTTTTTAATAAATATTTAGCAGATAGTTAACTATGTATAATTTTTCAGGCATGGGCTCTGGAGCACTTATTCCCATCACTTGCATTGAACCAAAATCTATTGCCAAGAATTAGAAAATGGTCAACTCCATGCAAAGTTACCATTGAACAATTCATGAACTTTGATGAAGATCATGTACCAAATATTTAAATACAATTTTATTTGTGATTTTAATTTTAACTATAGAATGAGAATTCAAATATAGGAAATTTTTACTACTGACAACCTAATACATTTAATAATGTTACTGCTTGACATTATGAATATTACTTGCAAGGTTGCTGATTATCAATATGAATATTGATTGCATGCTAAAAATATTTCCTTGCATTAGATTGTTGTCCAGCTAGACTTTGAAGAAAAAGAGATATTCAAGATTGACCCAAATGAATTCATTTTTGATTATGAAACCTTCGTAACCGAGGGTTTCATTTCAACTGCTTATGCATTGCGTGTCATTGTACCACAACCACGACAACTTGATGATTGTTCAATGACCTCACTTTTGAAGAATGCTCAACACCAAAATATACCAGAGTGTAAATGTGTAGAACACAAGAAGAAGATAAGTGATTTGGAGAGTCTCATATCTCAACTGCCCACATCAGAAGAATACAAAAAAATGAAAGATCATTATGAGAATACATTGAAGGAGAATGAGAAGCTGAAGCTCGAAATCTCTATTCTAAAGCAATGGTTTGAGGAGTTCTTTGCAAAATCAGTTAATGTAAAGCAACAAGAGGAGAAGACAACAAAGGTTGGTGAACAAGAAAAACAAAACATTAACACAAAACACAATGAATCACCATCCTTTGATCTTGGAATTGAGGAAGATTTGGAAGATCGTGACAAAAATAAAACTAATGTTCCAAAGAGAGGTAGAAGCAAGAAGCTAATCACTCCTAGCAGCATGTCAAAAATGGTCAAATCAAGGAGAGCAATAAAGGAAGAAGAAAAAACACAAACCATTCCACTTAAGGAGAAAGTAGTAAGGAAAAAAAAGAAAGCTTGAAAAAAAGAATTTTGAAGAAGTGATGAATGTAGAAGATGAAGATGAAATTCAAAAGATTGAAGACAACAAAGAGCAAGCTTTGGAGGCATGAAATCATCCTATCATACTTTACAGATACTGTTGCATTTAAATTTTATTGATTTTGTATAATTGAATTGTTGGTAGTTTAATAACTTACATGTGCTATATAATAACTTACTGTTGATTTAGAGATTATTACTTGTGTCAATTAAGAAATTACTGATACATACATATGCTACATAAGTACTTCTGATGCTTTAATTTACTGATACTTATAGATGCTTTATAATAACTTACTGTTGATTTTGAGAATGTTACTAGTGTCAGTCAATAACTTACTGATGCTTTATGTTACTCATACTTAAAGATGATTTATAATTAATTACCGTTGATTTTGAGAATATTACTTGTGTCAGATAATAACGTACTGATACTTACATATGCTAACTAATAACTTACTGATGCTTTAAGTTACTGATACTTACAGAATCCCTATAATAACTTACTTTTGATTTTGAGAATATTACTCGTGTCAGTTGATAACTTACTGATACTTACATATGATAAATAAGAACTTATAGATGCTTTAGTTACTCCTACTTACAGATGCTTTATAATAACTTACTGTTGATTATGAGAATATTACTTGTGTCATTTAATAAATTACTGATACATAGATATGCTACAAAAGGACTTATTGATGCTTTAATTTACTGATATTTAAAGATTCTACATAATAACTTACAGTTATGCTAACTACTAAGTTACAAATGCTTTAAGTGAGTGATACTTACAAAAACTACATAATAACTTATATTTGATTTTGCTAATGATACTTAATGATACTTACAAATGGTACTTAGAGATACTACATGATACTTACTGAAGATTTAAGTAACTGATACTTACAGATGACGCAAAAGAACTTACTGTTGATCTTTGAAATATTACTTGAGTAATTTTCATACTGACTGATACTTACATATGCTACATAAGAGCTTACTGTTGATTTTGCAAATATTACTTGTGGTATCTAAGATCTTAATGCTACTTAGAGATGCTTACATAATACTAATGCTTACATAATCTTGCTGATGCTTTAGATATTCGAAAATTCAATGATGCACTAACATAAATTAATGATAAGGTTATATAAATATATTTATAGGTTTACAATTTAACTTGCATCGATTATGCTGGATATGATGCGATTTCAGAATAGAGAGAGCAACCATTCACGAATTCTTGAAGGATCCTGTCGCCAAGTAAGAAGAGATTTACTAAATTTATTAGATAAATTTATTGGATAAATAATTATGATGAGCTTTTTTGAATGATACAACTTAATTTACATTGCAGTATGGGAGCAACTTACCATGGTCTAGGAGACAACTTTTGCAATGGAAGACACATTGAAGACCTACTATATAACAAAATAGTCATTGATGTCATTTTGGACATGTTCATGGATGTGCTTTACAAATCATATCAAGAAAGTGACGTAGAATGCCCTTTTATTTTTGCAAATACGGCTCAAATGGTAATAGTACTTAACTATTTTTGGATTTTAAGTTATATTATATTGCCTAGTTATTATTCATTGCAGCAATTATTCCCAAAGACTGTGAAAGAAGCAACATCAGAAGATTATGAGCCTCTGAACAATTTGTTCTCAAGCACGAGAACAATGTTTGATAATGTAAAGAAGGCTTTTTGTGTAGTCCACACCTCCAATCATTGGCATCTTCTCGTGGCTGATTTCGATGCCAAAAAATTCATTTCCTACAATTCACTTACTGGGATGAAGAAACACCTCTTGGATGTTAGAAAATGGGTAAATATAGATAAAAAATTATGAGATACATTTATTTTTGAGTCATTTTGTTTCTAACATATTTCGTTCACAATTTTGTTAGGTTGATTGGATAGCGGAATACTTCATGCTATTCATTGGAGAACATCTTGAAAAGTGGCCAGTAGAGATAGCAAAAGGAATCCCAATGCAGCGAAGTGATTCCATTGATTGTGGAGTTTATTTAATGAAATATATGGAATTCATTTGCAAGGGAAAAGAGCCAGTCTTCCGCATCGAAGATATCCCCAAGTTTTGCGCCGAGATAGACGCTATTCTACTTACAAGTGGGGAGAAGAAAGATTGAAAGAAGTGAATTACCTTAGACATGTAATTAGAGAAGATGTATATATGTTACATGTAGTATTCAAAATTTAGAAGTATCATCTTTCTTTTGTACATGGATATCTTTATGAATGAGAAAATTTTGATGGATGTTGATTGTTAATTGTTGAGCATACGACCTAAAGAACTTACTTGTGTTAAGTTCAGAGATTGTTTATGATGTATAAAGAAATACTAGAAAAACCATGTGTTGTTACCAGTAGAAATCAAGAGTTAATTTCAGCCTGATTTCTTACATATTGTATTAATGATGTAACTGTTTATCAACATAAAGTTACTTCTCTTAATACTATTGTTACTTATAAAACTTCGCTTAATTGATACTCCTTCTATTACAATAAATACTAACTACTATAGGAAAGTTACTAATATTTAAGGTTAATGCGTAAATATTCAAATCATTGCATGTAGTTACGAATCCTTATATACTTATTACTTGTCACACTGTGATAATTTAAAATATTTACATAATTTACTGATGCTTACTATAGCTACATATAAAGAGTTTTGTTACAACTATATTGCTTCATACTTACTGATAGATCAAATTAAAGTTACTGATAACTATAATAAACTTACTCTTTACTTCTATTAACTATGGAATATACTGTAACATAAAAAATATTTCATTTTAAAGTATTACAAGATAAAATTTGTTTCATTACACCGTAAAATAACAAATTTTCTAAATCCTATTAACGATTACTTACAGATGCTTACAATAGCTACATATAATATGCTTTAAGTTACTAATACTTACAGATGATACATAATAACTTACTATTGATTTTGAGAATATTACTTGGGTCATTTTATAACTTACTGATAGTTACATATGCTACATAATAACTTACTGATGCTTAAAGTTACTGATACTTACATTTTATACTTACAGATGCTACATAATAACATACAGTTGATTTTGCTACTGATAATTACTGATACTTACAGATGCTACTTTCATATACTACATGATACTTACTAATGCGTTAAGTAACTGATACTTACAGATGTTACATTAGAACTTACAGTTGATTTTGAGAATATTAATTGTGTCATTTAATAACTTACTGATAGTTACAATTGCTACATAATAAGTTAGTGATGCTTTAAGTTAATGATACTTACAGTTTATACTTAGAGATGCTACGTAATAACATACTGTTGATTTTACTATTGGTACTTACTGCTACTTACAGATGCTACTTTCGTCTACTACATGATACTTACTGATGCGTTAAGTTAATGATACTTACAGATGCTACATAAAAACTTACTGTTGATTTTGAGAATATTACTTGTGTCATTATATAACTTACTGATACTTACATATACTACATAAGAACTTACTGTTGATTTTGCAAATATTACTTGAGTCAGCTAAGATCTTACTGATACAAATGCTTACATAATCTTGCTGATGCTTAAGATGTTCGTAATTACATCCAAGAGGTGTTTCTTCATCCTAGTAAGTTACTTACTGATACGTTAAGTTAATGATACTTACAAATGCTACATAAAAACTTACTGTTGATTTTGAGAATATTACTTGTGTCATTATATAACTTACTGATACTTACATATACTACATAAGAACTTACTGTTGATTTTGCAAATATTACTTGAGTCAGCTAAGATCTTACTGATACAAATGCTTACATAATCTTGCTGATGCTTAGGATGTTCGTAATTACAATGATGCAGTGAAGAACGTGAATAAAAAAGTTAAAAAAATTACAATTGAAAAGAACTTACAAATTACATAACATTAAATATAACAATATCATTCTAATTGAAAAAAAATGATCGAAAACATACAACTTCAGCCTAGATGAATAGTACACAATTTACAAGATTACAAAGAAGGGAACAATATGAAAAAAATGGAATTCTTCTATAAATTGAATTGGGGTATGCCAGAATATGCTTCAGTCTTCTCATTCCTTTGAATATCAACCGACTTCAAACCTTTCGAATATCAACTGCATTGAATATGTATCCACCTGTGTAATGGAAAAAAATATAGATAATGTTAATATAATGTTAATATAATGTAAATACAATATGAATCAAATCAAATAATGAATTTCTCTTAGCATCAAGCATTATTTGCAGATTTTGAAGGGCAATTCCTTGAATCATGTCCAGCATTGACTTTATGGCATAATTTGCATTGTCTACCCTTTGACGAATTCTCTTCACTAATTGATTTCAATCTATTAGTTCTTCCCTTTGGTCTACCACTTTTTCTAGACCCTTTTGGTTTTGCTACATTGGGATCTTTTACAACAAATACTGTCTTATCACTTTTTTCATTACCCTCGTGGACATCTTCAACATTAACAATCATCCTTTTGCTCTTAATAGCTTTGACTCCTTCAGAAACATCTATAAGGACCTTCTTAATGTAATCGTATACTTCTTTGTTGCCATCAGCTTCGCTGATAAGTTCATTTGCCAATACCCTTAATTGACTATTGTCGTCTTATACTGTTCTCTTCCTATAAAGTGGATAATAGCCATTTCTCTTGATATCTTTCTTCCATCTATTCAATAAAAGAGAGGAATGAACCTCTAACGCATCAGTATGTTTCAAAACACTAATAATGTGTCTACAAGGAATACCCACTGATTCCATTTTCATACAATCATATTTGAATTTATTGTAACAAGCATGAAAAGTAACTCTGTTAAAATCTTCAATCTTCCCAATAGGATATACTCTGAATTGTATAACGTCATCAACTGAAGGAAATTGAATCACATTTAATTCAATACCTTTCGAAAGCTCTGTCTTAACCATGTAAAACAAAGTCTTTGGGAAATGCTCAGAAAATTGTTTTTCAATGCTCCACTGCGTAGCCAACTTGGGAATTCTATTCTCATAGTCATTGTCCATCATATTAGCATGCTCTTTCGTTCTTTCAACTGCGGTTTGAAATCTGGTCATGAACTCATATAAACTATTTAGCTGATTGACATGGTTAGTCAAGAAAGAATTCATGCTCTCGCTCCTCTGTGTTGTATTCATCTCAGCAAAAAAATATCTTCTCATGTAAATAGGCATCCACTTTCTCCTGATATGATACATATCATTAATCCATCTATTTTTTTCTAAATTACATTCTAAAACTATTCTGTCCCACTCAACTTCAAAATCTTCTTCACTTTTTGCACCACAAATAATCTTATTCAATGAAGGAATTGCTATATCAGCTTTTTTTGTTAAACCAATCCTCTTCTTCATGTTAGCTGTAACGTGCCAACCACAATATCTATGTTTGGTAGTGGGGAAAACTTCTCTTATAACAACATTAATGGATGGGCACTGATCAATAATAATTGACTTGGGAGCGACATTAACAACCATCAGAAAATTTTTGAAAAGTCATACAAAAGAATCATTTATCTCATTCATTAAGAATGCATTGCAGAAGAATACAGTCTTGTTATGGTTGTTAACCCCTTAAAAAGAAGCAAAAATAAGCTTATACTTGTTCGTATCGTATGTTGTATCAAATGTAACTGCATCTCCAAACAATTTATAATCTTCCATAGAATAAGAGTCTATCCACATGCAATGAGTTAAACATGAATCCCCGTCATGCTTGTACACATAAAAAAAATCAGGTGTAATGCTTTTGCAATATTCACGATGTTCCAACAACATAACAACATCATGACCTTCAATTTCTTTCTTCTGATCACGCTTCAGATTGTATATATCTCTAGCTATAGAACCAATACGTTCATCAAATCCACTTTGTTTGTCCAAAAATGCAATTTGTTTTGCCGTAGGGATGTTAACTTGAGACATAGAAGATAGTAAATTCTTTGTGACCTTAGTTATTCTCCTATTCGGTCTTAAGTACTTCTTCTTACTTGGAGAAATAAGTTTATGGTTATGTTCCTCAACAAATGAGACTACATCCCACTGTTTTGATATCTGATTTAACTTCACACACAACTTTGCCTTAAAACCACAACGGCTTATTCCACATCTTCTACCCTCGCTGTCTATTCCCTCGAGATTAGCTTCTACGTCAACCAATGTCAGGCTCGATGATATCTTCCTTTTTTTGGAATTTTGAATATATTGTCCTTCCTTCCAACAAACAAATTTTTTTGAAAGAAAGATTCCTAACTTTGTTTTTCCGATCAAAACAATATTTGTTGCTACTCCTAATATTAAAGCTAAGTTCAGTGGCATATTTCTCATAGAACAGTTCACATTCCTTTAAGTTTGAGAATGAAAGACCCTCGCGAGGAATAATAGCAGGATCTACGGCTGATATAGGGGAATCTTCATCATTTAAATCTTTAAAGCTTTCATATTCATCATTGACTAAAAGAATAAAAATAAAGAAAGTATCAGTAGAAATTGAAGACACACCTATAACTTCATCAAAGTTACTAAACATGCAAAAATTAAGTACTAATAAATAAGAACTTACTGATGCTTTAAGTTAATAATACTAACTCTTGATTCTTAGAGGTGCTATGTAATAACATATTGTTGATTTTTATACCGATACTTACTGATACTTACAGATGCTATTACATATTCACAAAATTTACAAAATCCTATTCATGAAAACTTGAACTTATTACATATCCTTTAATACTTATTACCTGTAACACTATCAAAATATATGCATAATTTACTGATGCTTACAATAGATACATATAATGAGTTTTGTTACAACTATATTGCTTCATGCTTACTAATACATCAATAGAAGTTACTGATAACTATATTAGTATTACTCTTTATTTCTGTTAACTATGAAAGTATTACAATTTAAGATTTGTTTCATTACACCTTAAATTAACAAATTTACTAAATCATAATCACGATTACTTACAGAGGCTTATAATAGCCACATATAATGTGGTTTAATTTACATAAGAACTTACTGTTGCTTTTGACAATATTACTTTTGCCAGTTAATAACTTACTGATACTTACATATGCTACATAAGAAATTACTGATGCTTTAAGTTAATGATACTTACACTTGTTAGTTACAGATGCTACATAATAGCATACTGTTGCATATACTACAAGGTACTTACATATACTACAAGGTACTTAATGATACTTACTGATACTTAAAGATGCTACTTACATATACTACAAGGTACTTACTGATGATTTAAGTTACTGCTACTTACATATGCTACTTAAAAACTTACTGTTGACTTTGAAAATATTACTTGTGTCATTATATAACTTACTGATACTTACATATGCTACATAATAGCTTACTGATTCTTTTGCAAATATTACTTGAGTCATTATATAACTTACTGATACTTACATATGCTACATAAGAGCTTACTGATTCTTTTGCAAATATTACTTGAGACAGCTAAGATCTTACAGATACTTACAGATGCTTACATAATACTAGAGCTTACATAATCTTGTTGATGCTAAGATGTTCGAAATTTCAATGATGCAATGAGAAACGTGAAAAAAAAGTCATATGATTACATAAAAAAATAAAAAATACCTAATCTTTCAGATTTCTTGTTGACATCAATCAGATCGAAAAGATTGCCTTCATCGTCGAATTCACATAAATAATCTTCACTTTCTGAACCATGGACTAAGTCGTCTTTCATAGTTGATTCTAATATATCACGATCATAATCTACTCGCGAATTATTCATGCACGAACCTATATAAAATTATATTAGCAACGAAAAAACATGTAAAAATTAAAAAATCCAAATCAAAATACCTTTGGTTACAAATTGCGTGTTAACAAACGATCGATGCTCTCTCAATTGAGAAAAAAAGGATTCTTTTTCTTGATAGAAATTCGGGCGAGAAGAAAGGACTCTTTTGCTAATTAAGGAACCTAATTAATTTTCATATTTACGAAACTTGCGGTTACAAATGTCGTTCCTATAATCATGGGATTGCATGATTTCATCTAACGGTGCAGAATACGGGCCCATTTTATCTCAAATGGGCACAGTGCCCTCTGGATAAAAATCCTATATATATATATATATATTCCACAAGGTAGGATTGATATTCTCGTAAGATCTGTTTATCCATTAAGAAGGCACTCAACACACCCTCTCAAGTTAGGCATATCGTATACGATGATATATTATATTTATATCATTTGCTAAGTTTAGAGTAACTAATATGTATGTTAATAGGATATGTGCTACATCATGCATATCTTAAAGGTGGCTTTATCTCTCTTTGTCCATGCCTTTGTGCAATAGAATCTCCTCCAATGATAATTTGTTCATCAACATGTTTAGCATACCGAACATCATAATTTTCAAGGTGAGTTCCCAGATATGGATTGACTATGACTTGTGGTAGAAGGATTTGGATCATCTAGGGATTGACCATGATTGTGATTGGTTCATTCACTAGTTTGAAGTTGAGTTTCTTGTTGATTTCTACAGTACTTTTTCTCATGCAAATGATCGAGGTTTCCACCCCTCCCTCTTAACATCAACCTAAGTGGATGCACCTAAATAGTCCATAAATTCAACGACATCAACCGTGAGGAAAATCTATTAGTCATCCCTTTCACCATTACTCTCAGTCTCATAAAGGGAATGCTCTTGAAAGTATGATTATGAAGGTGGCATTTTAATCCTGCATATATTTCCATTTTCAAGATCAATATGTTCCTTTTCAAGTGGTTGATTACACCCAAAAATACCTTTCATTTCTAGCCTATCGAGCTTCTTTGCACCGCGTGCAAAGTTGTGGAAGTAGCAAACACATTCTGAAAGTCTTTGGGAGGGAGAGTTAACGGTTTACTATCATGCTGAATTGTTGAAATTGGAGTGTTCATGATCAACATTCTTGAGGGCATTTTGTTATAAGAAATGAACTTGTTTTCGACAACCTTTCCCTAGAATTATTTGGGAAGATTTTGCTGGAATAAAAAAACTCTACTAAATAATTTCTAGAAGGTACATGCGGTCTCATGAACGATCTCTTTTGTGTTAAAAAACCTTGCATGTGTGTATATATGTGTGTGCGCGTCCATGTATGCATGCGTATGTGTGAACTTGGCTAATCCCACCCTTATTTTAAAGGTATTTTCTAAAAGCATCCGGGGGATATAGTCTACTACAAGACAACATGTTGTCATTCAAATTTTGTGAGAAACATACATTTCTAACACGTCCATTTGTAAGAGACCAATTTTAGCAATCTTGATGCCCTTATACATGCTTGATGCATGGGATATGAGTTCCACATTGAATTGAAATTTGAATGAGAACATGTTGCCATATAGTGATCTAAATACCCCCAAGTTTTTTAGGAAATACCATAATAAATAAAAAAATAAAGGTGCGGGTAGCCAAGTTGTCTCCCCTCAACGGTAGTCCCATAAGCCCATATATTTGTGTACGTGTATACATACATCCATATACATGCATACATACATACACACATATATGCATACACACATACATACATGTATACATACATGGGAAAAATGAGGCAACAACCATCCCATTTTCCGACTTTTTTGTTTTTTTTTCAAAAATACCGTCATGTATTTTCATTACTATATTTCTGTAATATGGCATTACAATTTGGTCAGAAACAAAGACTCCTATACCTTCCATCTAGAACATGTAATTTTAGCGGTCTTAGAATTGTTGTAATCGACATGTTCTAGATGGAGGGCATATGAGTCTTTGTTTATGACGAAATTGGAATGGTGTATTAAATGGATATATCGATTAAAATACATAGTGGCACTTTCCAAAAAAATAATGTTTTGTGAAAATATGGGGGGGGAGGGGGCAACCACACTAAACCCTATGTGTATGTGTGTGGTTAAAATGGGGCTACCCTCAGAGGGGGGCCAAGTTAGCATCTACCATCTATTTTTTTAACTTTCTTCAGGTATTTCTTTAAAACACCTGTGATGTTTTAGATCACCTAATATCAACATGTTCTCATTAAAAATTCAACTCTTTCGAAGTTTTTATCTCATCCATCAAGCCTATCAATTTTTTATCAGAAAAAGGGTGAGATCCTGAGTTGGGATTCACCATTAAAATAGTATATTAGAAAATTTTGGATACATTACCTAGATTTCCAAAAATGAAAAAGAACATTACAATTTGATAATACATTTTCAAGATAAAATCTCTAGCCCTTAAAGATAAGATCATTCCTTTCTCCTCTAAAGCCAAGAGACATCTTCCGTAGAGTTGCATCTAACATGCCTAACAGAAGACCAAATTCTGCAAATCCGAAGTCAAAAGACAAGGCAGACAAACCTCCCTCAAGACCTGAGCAGATCTCTGGCAAGTGAAAAACAAGTGTTTTGTATCCTCACTCTGATCACCACATCTATCACACTACGTATCCTGGATACCCATCGGCCTACTCCTCCCATCTTTATCACAGAGCCTGCCTCTTCTCATGCACCAAAGAAAAACTTTGACCCTGCTTGGAATTTTACAAGCCCATATGATTCTCATGTCCTGACAAAATCACCATCTACCTCCACTGCACCCGAAGTGGTCCATGCCTTGGGAAATGCACTTCGTCGGGGGTAACTATGATCGCATTCTATCGAATTACTCAAGATGTTGGTTTGAAACTTACGACACAAAAACCACTAACCATGACCCAGTACTCACCACCTGCACCAACGTGCAATCCTTCGAGGTAGCCAGTGCGAAAAGCCTCTGGAACTGGTCGCATAGCTTCCCCTACCCCGTCCAATCATCCCTCTAGAAATGAAACTCTCTCCACCTCCAACCTTGGAACGAAATCTCAACATCATTTTCGATAAGGTCGCTTGCACACCCGCTCATAGAAACAACTCAAAATGAAGCTTCTCCGCCTTCAGAACCCCCTTTACGCCATACAGTTACCGCAAAAGTCTATACACCAACCTCTTCGGGCTACCCCATATATGTTTATCCATTTCGCCAAAAGAATCTTGTTCATACATTCGACATCTCTAATACCCAAGACACCTTCCTTACATACTCTCTTCACCTCATCCCATCCCACCAAGTGCAAGACATGTTTCTGTTGCTTTTCATCTGACCAGAAAAACCTACTCATCATGACTTCAATCTTCTTCCTCACACCAACCGGCATAAGCCTAGTGGACTAAAAAAATGGAATAGCTGACAGAACATGCTTCAAAAGAACCAACTTTCCCCTTTTGATAGAGTAACCGCCTTCCATCCAGCCAAGCATTGTTCAAATCTCTAAAGAACTACATCCCAGTTGGACCTCCTGAGCTAACTTGCCACCAAGGGAAGGCCAAGATAATTAATCAGTAGTTCACCTAACGGGCAACTAAGTAATTCCGTCACAGATCCATGCTCAACCTCCAACCACCCCATAGTGATCACCACCAACTTATGCTTGTTGATTACAAGGCCTGAGAGACAACCAAAAGCCTCCTCCAGCTGCGATACTCTTCTGTTCATGTATTTTGATACACCCAAGAAAGTTACTGTATCGTTCGCATACCGTAAGAGAGGGAAGAATATGGTCCCTAGACGAAAACCATCACACCAACCATCTTCCGCAGCCCGTCTGAACAAGACATCTAAAGTATCCGCAACCAGAACAAATAACATAGGGGCTAGTGGGCATCCTTGCCTAACCCCCCGATGTGGCTGAAAAAAACTGCCCTATAGCTTGCCATTCACCAGGATGGAATAAGAAGCCGTCGTGACACATCTCTTCATCCAAGCAATCCGCTGCTCATGAAAACCTTTACATCGCAGAGTCGACACAGTCATAGGCCTTATAAAAATTGATCTTCCATATTGCCCCTTTCTTAGAGAATCACCTCTAATGGAGGTAAATATCAGAAGCCATAACCAAACCATCTGCCATATGCCTACCAGGGATAAAAGTTGATTGGCCCTGAAGGATGATCGAGTCCAGAACCAACTTGAGCATATTCACTTATAGACATATTGCGTTGGAAAGAGCAATCGGCCTGTAGTCTTCAGCTGTCATCGGGTGCTCCTTCTTGGGGAGGAGAAATAGAAGAGCTCTATTAACTTTCTCAAATCCCTTATTGCCATCCCTAAATTCATTTACTACCTCCAAAACTTCATCTTTCAGTAGGTCCCAGAACTCACGGTAGAAAAAAATTTGGAAAGCCATTTGGGTTAGGAGCACCATCTCCATTTAACCCCCACACAACGCTTTTAACCTTCGCCTCCCCCAAAAGGCTCCACGAGACTTTCCATCTATGCAGTCATCAACATCTCCACTCCTCTCCCCTACTAGACCCACCCCACCCCTCCTCTTCCGAGTCAGCTGTACATAATGACTTCTAAGAGCCTGGCCCACCTGAGCATCATCGCATCCCTAGTCCCTCACCACCCTCTCAGCATCCACAACAAGTTCATGAATGAAGTTCCTCCTCCTTCTCCCAGATGCAACTGCAGGAAAGAATTTTGTGTTGGCGTCCCCTTCTCTCAAGAATTTTGTGTTGGCGTCCCCTTCTCTCAACCATTTCTGCTTGGACTTATGGCGTCACTCCAACTCCTCCTTTCTGTCCTCCAGCCACAACTCCTCCAGAAGATGGGCTCTCTCAATTAGCTCCTCCTCAGACAAGCCCATTTGATCATCCTCCCCATAGACGGACAACCCCTCTTGAACCACTCTTCTCCTCTCTTTCTGCCTTGACTTCACAGACCACCCAAAATCCATAAGGAACTTCTTCATAAGCACCAACTTGGCCTCCAGCCTCACAACTACCAAGCCCTGAGGATTCCAAGCCCTCTAACACGTTGCTACCTCATCCGTAAAGCTCTCCTCCAAAAGCCATGCCCGCTCAAACCTGAAGAAGTATCTAGACCTCGAAATTTCCACAGACATCCAAAGGATCAACGCATGATCAAAGTGAGCATGCGGCAGCCCACGCTCTACAAAAAGGGATAAACTCCATACCCTTTGGCGAGAAAAAGAGTTTGTCCAGTCTTGAACGTGATCCATCGTTGTGTCAAGTTTAAGCGCACCCAACAACATCATTATCGGCAACCCCATCGAGTGAACAAGACTCCAAAACTCCTTTGATCCAGCGTCCCTACCTCCACTACCCCTTGGTCGATCCTCAGGGATTAAAGTGAGGTTGATGTTGTCGCCAATAAGCCAAACACCCATGTCCCTGTCCTCCAAACACTACCATAGGTTTGTCGCTAGGGAACCCCTCCCATCACCCGTGGGGCCGTACACATTTTCATAGTGAAACAGATCCTGTCTGCGCACCACTTGAGGAAGGCTGAAAGAGAGAAAGTAGACTTCTATTCCCTCATCTTTTAAAAAACCTCCCTCTTCCAACCAGATAATAAACCACCTACCTTTCCTACTGCCTCAACCTATACAAAATTTAAAGGAATCACCACCCTCATGTCCCTCCAAATGCTTCCATCACCCCTTGCTATTTTTATCTCCCGCAACAGTATAATGTCTGCTTGAGCTCCCATGAGAACATTCCAGACTCCGAGCCTCTTTTCTGGGCAGCCCTAAGTTCACTGCAAACTCCCTATCCAGTACACTGAAGTAGATGGGGTGCCCAGAGGCGGAGAGGGAACCTCCTCTTCCTTTTCTTCAATAGAAGATAGATGAGCCTTCCTTCGAGCCACCACTTTTTCTTCTGCACCTAACACCTACCTCCTCCTATGTCTCTTCTGATCTGTCCACATCCTCTCACAGACAGACCCAAACCTCGTCCACTCCCAAGAATCCCCTTCATCTTCAAACTCGAACTCTAGTAGAGAGCTTCGATTGCATGTTCCAAATTCTAATGGCTGTCCCCTACCCTTCAAGAGCTCGCTAACCACTACATTCACCTGAGTGGACATTGTGGTCCCCGGACCCCTCCGCTCCACCACATGGCTCCCAACCTCCGAAGAACCCACCACCAAAAGTTCTACACCAGTTGAGGTCCCTTCTGCATCCTCCCCCGGCTTCGTTGCAAAGCCTCATCTTGCCAATGTCACTACCTTGTCACAATCACCCAACCTAAGAATCCGGAAACCATCTTCCGTTGAGAAGACCTCCGTCAAATGAACTACGAGAGAGGTCGGGTCCCCCTCTGTAGTCTCCAACGTTGTGTCCGCAACCATTGGTTCCCGAACCTATCCCTAACATACCGGATCCTGACCCCTACCAATAGGGAAAGTAAAAGAAGGAGCATCTCTAACTTGGAAGAGGCACTATCGAGTCAGAGTGCAAAATGAGGTTAGACCAACCTGTAGACTTAGGATCCACTACCGCCCATGTCCATGTCCACACAGGATGCACCTTTTTCGTTAAAAGATGGGAATTATGCACCGCAACGCTTGGGAGCATATCCACCCTGCTCGGGAAAGAATCTCCCCTCATAAATGCATCGGATCAAATTCCACTTAAAATCTAGGAGACATTTCAACCTCTCTAGAAACTGATGCCAGAGGTGATTCCTCTGCCGGTGTCTCCCATGCCACCATACTGGCCCCGGCACCCCGAACCCCAATTCGTTCACCACTCGTGAAGCCCTGACTCTTCTCACCGACCGATGAGATCTTCCACTGAAGGGATTACCCTTTCTCTCGTACCTCCCAGTATCCAAAATGCTGAGGCCGAAAACAATGCACCCAAAGGAGAAGATCCGTTCCATTACCCGGGGAGATCCCCTCGCTCTTGATGCACTAGACCTCAACAGTCCCTGCCAAAATCCTCCGGACCTGGTTCAGACTCCACCATGCAAAGGGGATCCCTCAGACCCTAATATGATTCAAATATTTGAGAGATATCAACCCTTCTGAAGGATGTATAGGGCATCGCCGAAGGAGCGATCTTTGAGAGTGTAACTATTTCTCGAGTGACTCTGACTCCCTTCGGCTCAGAACTTACACCAGGATCTTCCATTGAGTTAGCATCTTGATATATCCAAGAAAATTTGCCTCGGTAGCCAACCCCACGTCCAACTACCCCTTGAACAAAGCTTACGTGCCTCCACCCTCCCTGACTAGGACAAAGGACTTGTGGACTGGAAAAACCTCTTTGACCTCGCGCCATGCCATACAATTACAGGTGGCACTCTGGTGCGCAGATCCAAACCAACTGAAGCATCGAATGGGCTCGCAACATTGTCTTGCCCAAAATCTAGAGCCATGCAACAGAAACAACCTCGTCCAAAAGGATTAGCTCTTTTTCCTTGCTGCAAGCCCTCTACTTTTCTTTCCATAACTCATCGCCTATGTTGTCAGGATCACACCTCCATCCAACTGCAACCACCGGTGTGAGGCGAGAGACCCCTGCCCTCTATCGCCTTCATCTCCCCTCCCCTTCGATCTCCAAATCATGCAGGTCCAAGTCTATCATTTTTTAACGGTGTCAGAATTGGTGAAATCAGCCCCTTCCAGATGGGCGGGTTATGATTGTATGTTTTTCATGAAATTCGAATCACATATTCATCTTAACCCCCTGTGTATTTTAAAAAAATGGCAAAACAAAGTAAAAATAACACTTCCAATGAGGTGGGCATTTCCTGAATGCATGGAAAGCCACAACAATTTAGCTATTTTTTCTATTTATTTTACGATTTTCAACTCCATAAATTTAATAATAAATGTTAACATAATATGTATATCAAGAAAGATTTATGAAAATACTATTTTATTGGATAAAAAATAATAGTTACAACATGGATGCTATATTTTTACAAAACAATATGATCACCATTATTTTACATTATACAGTTTATATTTTAGAAAATTGTTGAACTATATATATAGGGCTTATCCAGTGAGCCCTGTGTCCATTTGAGTTTTGATGAGCACCAAACGTGGGCGCGCCACGTGTATTTCTATTTGAATGGTTGTCTATTTAGAAGGAGCACGGTTTTGGAAGGATATATATGTTTGAGCCTTTTATATTTCCAATTATACCGAGTCCTTAAAAAAAGAAGACGGTTTTGACAAGATGAATTTAAATCATTAATTTCGTACCGAATAAATAGTCATTGTATATTTGATCAGTAATGTACATATTGTACTCAAGTATTTATGTGTTGCGAGATCAGTAATACTGCAACATTTGTCAGTATTTTATATCTATAATATTATATTGTACAGAGATTAGTAATTCATTCATGTTACTCAAGTAATACATATTAGTTCTCAAGTAATTATTATTGTGAGATCAGTAATTAAGTATGTAAACTACTAATGCCCATACAATGAGTACTGATTACAAATTTCTATTTTACTGAACTCATTTTGATTGTTACTAATGTTATAGTTACTAAATGCATTGAGTGTTCCTGACACACCTCTTGTTTACTTGTATAATCTTTTCAGTTACTTATAATATATATGAAAATTATTGATCATTTGTTATGGATTTACTAATTTCATAACAACTACTTACGTATCCAATGTATATATATTACTGAATTTTGAACCATATAATAAAATGAATGTAAATTACTGATGTTGTTTGGGTATTACTAATCTCGCAACAACCATTTACTGGACTATTGTATATATATTACTGATTCCATTTGTTTATTTGTTGTTACTTAACTTTATATCATTCTTACTGAATCTGATTTGAAGACAAAACTCTGAATATAATTTATTTAGTAAGAATGATAGAAGAACAAGTAACACTTAACAAAACGCATGTAACATAGGCAAATGACATCAGTAAGTTGGTATAAATAAAAACACAAGTATGCAAATAACTTTCACATTTCTCTCAGTAACTTTCACGTTTGTCCCAGTAAAAATACACATATGTCTCATGATTCAAATCCAATTGCAGGTCATTCATCGTTGTTTCTTCTGACATGATGCTCTCATGATCTAATGTTTCATTTTTTATTTTTTTCATGCATGAATGATGTTGTGAGTTGTAAAACATCAGAAGTATTCCAGCATCTGACATATCTGAAATAAAAATAAGTTAGTAAACCAGTAGTTGCAAGTTGTAAGAATTAAAGAGGAAGCAATAACAATTATGTAGGCAATAGTAAAATTAAAATCATCTCAGTAAACTATGTAAATACATTAGTAACTCAGTATATTTCTAAAGTAATGCATGAAAAGTAACAATTGTATTAGCGATAGTAACATAAAATATCTTATAAGTATATTGAGTAAATACATTAGTAATTCAATATAAAAGATTTAGTAAGAATGACAAACTGACAAGTAATACACAGTATTTTCTTAAGATACATAAGTAACTAGAGAATAAAAATGAATCAGTAAGAATAATATATAGAAAATAATACCTGCCATATTGGCAGTAACTTTGACAAATGCCTTAAGTAACTTAATATCATTTTTTTAGTAATTTGACCAGTAAGATAATGTGATATAAGTAATTTTTAAGGATTCAAAAGTAATATAAATTGAACATGATCCTTCTGAAGTAGTGTTTTCACGATCCAAATCCAATTGCAAGTCATCCATCATCGATCCTTCTTATATGATATTATGACGATCTAAATCCAACCAAGAATCATCATTCACCATTGCTCCTAAGATATCATGATTCAAATACAAGTGCAAATAATCCATCACCTTTAAAACTGAAATCGAAAACTAAAAAAACGATCAGATTCTACCAATAACGTGAAAAAAATGTTTAATCTTCAAAAACAAAACTTTACATTGGACAAATCAATCATCTCAGTTTACAAGTTCAATCTCCTCACGTTGCAAATCACTGGATCAATCCTTTGTCATTGCAATACAATACGTTTCTATAAGTGCGTGTTATTTTTAGACTTCCTTATATTTTGCAATTTAATTTTCTTCCTATTATGGTTATAGGTCCTACTATTTGGGGATTGAAAAAATCTTAAAAAAGGCAATACACGTGTAACACAATGATGGTTGGATTAAGATAAAAGGGTTAAAAAGAGTGGCTCATCTCATCTCAAATGGGTTTAGAGCTCATTAGATAAATTCCCTATATATATATATATATATATATATACAGTGCCAATGATGTGTGACTTTCTTAAAATTTAAAAACCACTATCAAATTTGTAAATTGTGCAACAATTTTGTAAAATACAAAATGTACATTTTAAAATAATGATGATAGTATTGTTTTGTAAAATATAGAATCTGTATTGTAACTAACTTTTTTGTCCAATATAATAATATTGCATACATCTTTCTTGATATACATATTATGTTTACATTTATTATGAAATTTATAGTGTTAAAAACTGTAAAATAAATAGAAAAAATACCTAAATTGATGTGGCTTTCCATGCATCCAAGAAAGGTCCATCTCATTGGAAGGAGTATGCTCCCTTGGAGCATGTAACTTTTTTGAAGGAAAAAAGGGTGTCAAACCGTGAAGGTAGACACCCAAAAACTTATATTCACAAGTTAAGTACAAGGTTACAAAGACCAAGACCCATGCAGGAGTCTGGCATGCTCTATTACACTTTCGATACAAAATCTTTCCCCACGAAAAATAGTTCCATTCCTTGCCAACCAAATTACCCATAGAATAGATGTTGCACGTTGCTTCTCAGCCGTTGTGCGAGCTCCAATGGACTCTCAGAATTCTATAACCCCTGAGGATGCGACTGCAGGTAAGTTAACCCCTGCCCAAATCTGTCTCGAAGAAGAACAAAGAAAGAACAAGTGATTAGCATCCTCAACATCCTCTCCACACCGCAAGCAAGAGTTGTTTACCCCAAAGAGACGGGCCCTCCGAGCACCAGTCATCACCCGCTCTCTCCCGAACAACCAGAGGAAAACTTTTACTCTTTTAGGAATCCTCCAAGACCAGATTTGCCTTAATCTTGGTATTGTAATTCCCGGATCTAAGACAACAGAGGCATATAAGACCTTGTAGGCTTTCTTCACACTGAAAGCACCATCTGACCACATCCAATGACTAACCTCTGCACCATCCCTCAACACAGAATTTAGATATGGAGAAATCTGGGGAAGCACCGCATACACTCCACGTAAAAAATTTGAAGGTTTTACCAATCTACTGGGGCGCCACTCCAGGATCTCTGTCACGCCATAGATCTTTCTCAATAGTATACATAACATATCTGATCCATCACTCCAAATACGAGTGACCCACTTCGCCAAAAGGGCCCTATTCATCACCTCAAGGTTTAGGACTCCTAAACCACCATCAGCCTCAGTAAGCGCCACTACCTATCAAGCAACCAATGGAGTACCACCCCAAAAGAATCTACACATCAAATTCTCCAACCGACCACGAATCCCCACCAGGAGCAAGCGAGAAGATAGAAAAAAGACAGGAATCGCGGAAAGGACCGACCTCAAGAGGACTAAGCGTCCACCCTGAGATATGCAAGAAGCACGCCATCCTGCAAGCTTGTTCTCTAGTCTCTCTACCACTGGAGCCCAATCTGATTGTCTTAAGCGGCCGTCCACTATAGGCAACCCCAAATAGGTGATTGGGAGAGCTCCCCGTCGAGAGCACAGGAATGCCCCACAAGCCTAGGCCTCCCCCTCAGAAAGACCAAATGGAATAAAAGTTGATTTCTCCTCATTTAATTTTAGCCCTGCGACTCTCCCAGATATGTCTAATACTGTAGAGATTGCCTCAGCCTCAGGAGAACCACCTTCCACAAACAGGACTGTATCATCAGCAGACTGTAATATTGGGATAGACAAACCATTTAAGGTGAATCCCTGTACGAAATTTCCTTCCACCGCATGAGTAACCATCCTTGACAATGCGTCTGCTGCAATAACAAAAAGAAGAGGAGCTAGTGGACACCCCTGCCTAACCCCCCTTTGCGGCTGAAAGAAGCCCCCCTCCTGTCTTCCATTAATCAGCACTGAGCAAGAAGTCGTCGTCACACACCTCTTCATCCAAGAGATCCATTCATCTGGAAAGCCACGCCTGGAAAGGGATGCCCATATGAATTTCTAGCTAACACAATCGTACGCTTTGGAGAAGTCAACCTTTGACCTTCCTTCTCTTCCAATCAGCAACAATCCCTGAAGCCATGATCACACCATCCATCATAAGTCTATCGGGAATAAAAGTTGTCTGCGAATCACTGATGATGTCACTCAAAACAACACGAAGCCTGTTTGCAAGAACTTTTGCAATAATGAGGTATATAGCATTAGAAAGGGCAATGGGTCTGAAGTCTTCTATTCGATCCACTAAATCCCTCTTAGGGAGAAGGAAAATTAGAGAACGGTTTAACCGATCAAAACCATAGTTATCTCCTCTCAGTTCTTCCACCACTGCCAGAACATCCCGACCCACCAAATCCCAGAATTCTCGGAAAAAGAAAATAGGAAACCCATCTGGCCCAGGAGACCCATCTGCATTTGGATAAAAAAACTGTTGTGCAGACCTCCTGAATAGTGAAATTGGAAATCAACTGAGCCGCCTGGACCTCCGAAACCCGAGGTACCTCTCTATCATGCCAGCGAACCCCACCGAGGTGAACTCTCCTACTCATCTCCCTGAAGTGTTCAACAACTGAAGCCCCAATCTCCTTCTCACTTTCAACCCGCACTCCCCTCACCTCCAAGGAATGGATAAAATTTCGTCTCCTCTTTCCATTCGCCATCGCATGAAAGAATCTGGTATTTGTGTCGCCTTCCCTCAACCAAATCTGGCGTGAGCGTTGTCTCCACCCAACCTCTCTTTTCTTGTCCTCTTCTAGAAAAACCTTGTAATGAGTTGACCTCATCAATTTCTCCTCCTCAGAAAGTTCCCTGACATCTTCGATTCTATCTAGTCTAACCACCTCCTCCTGGGCCAGGTCCCTTCGCTCATTACGACATATTTTGAGCTCCCTACGAAAACTCACCAGCATCAGTCTTAGTGCCTTCAATCGAGCCGCCATATCCCTGGAAGCTGATCCAGAAGAACCAATCTGCCTCCAGCACTGAACCACACGAGCCTTTAGGTCCTCCTCCAATACCAAGAGCGCTCGAACCGGAATAGGCTTCCCAAACGAACAGACTCACCAGAGTCCCAACAGATAGGTGTGTGATCAGAGTGACACCGTGGCAAAGAGCTAGCATCTGCCAGTGGGAAAGCCTCCAGTAACTCCATCGAACACAGAAATCTATCCATCCTAGATCTTGAGAAGGTGTTCCGCCACGTATAGAGGGAGTTCAAAGCATCAAAAACTTCTAAAGAGCGCTCCTGAACAAACTCTCTGAATGCAGGTGAACCAAGATCCATCCCTTCTCAATCTCGGGGTCGATCAGAAGATAATAATGTGACATTGAAGTCACCCCCAATAAGCCGTGGAAGGTCCTCATATCTCGCTCATATCAAACAAAGTTCCTCCCATAGGCCCAAACCAGCATGCGCACCTGAAGGTCCAAACACTGCAGAAAAAAGAAAACAGACACCATCTCCCTTACGCACCGGAACCACTGACAATGATTATTGAGCCTCCATCGAATCCCTCAACTCCAACAAGTCACCATTCCAGCCAACCAGGATGCCTCCCGAAGCACCAATTGAAGTGACTGACCTGAACTCTGACAGTCTAGCCCCAGATAGGGATCTCCACCGAGGAAGGTCCCACGTCTCAAGCTTTGTCTCTTGTAAGCCAACCACATCTGCTCACCATTCATCTAATAAGGATCCAACAGCTCGTCGTTTTTCCAGCTGTCCCAGGCCTCGTACATTCCATGAGATGATCTTCATTTACTAACAGAGGGGGCTTCCCCCGCCAATTCCACATGGATGCAACGAGCCACCTACTGACGTAGGCCTTCCACCGATATATTCTCTACCGACTCTCCCTCTACTGTAGATGTATTGGAGTCTAATAATGACAACTCCCTTGAGAGACAGGGTTCGGCTCCTGTATCGACGACTTCTAGAATCCTTGATCCCCCCTCCACACGACGTCGCTTTCGTGAAGAAACTAAAGCCACATCCGAACACGGAGGCCTCTGGAGCCTTTCCACTGCACTCCCTCTTCTCCTCTCCTACTTCCTGGATCACACCCAACACGCTCTTGCCACCTTATTTGAGCCCAAGAACGTAAAAAGACCTCCCCCGTTTGATGGGTGTGCATCCTCAACTGCACCAACTATCACTGCCTAATGGAGACCCAAATAGCATGAGAAGTCAACTGCAAATACCATGGGAGCTGCAATAGCACTTCCGACTTCCTCCCTTTTCCCCGAACCTAAAGAGTCGTCAGCCGAAGTGACCATAATTGTATCTTCCGCAGATGTTGCAAATCCTGCCACAGAAACTTCAACGTCGGCCCTATTAATTCCAGCCCCAACGTCCATGTCATTCTGCATTACTCTTATTGGAATTGTGCATGGAAAGTTCTCCGTTTTTGAAAAATTGCCCCCCACCAATTCGTTGCAATCTTGTAATTGAATGTATACTTTATTTGGCACGCAAAGAGTTAATGCCTGCATTAACTCCTCCAATAAATGATCCCGTGAAATCCGGCACATTCTCCCCACCGGGCAGATCAAACGACGATGGGCAGCCAGCTTCCTCCTCCGTCGTGATCGGCGGCGCCGTCTCCTCCACCGCTCCTCGTCCCTTTTGCAAGGGATCACCGAGATTCCCAACCGCACTTGTTAATGCCGAGGAAGAATCATCCACCACCGTAAGACCGAGAAGGAATGAGGTCCATCCCACCGACAAGGTTGCGAACTTCGGCAGAAGGCAGGACGGCCCCAGCAACTCCACCAATACTTTAGAGCCACCACTTGGCTTGAGACCATCGCAAAGGATTTCGACCACCTTTCCCAAAGGCATCAAGCACGCCCGGATAACGTCAAGGCGCCTATACCTCAATGGAACCCCAAAAATCTGGACACGTATCGATATCAACCTCGCATCAAATCCCGCACCATCCAGGAAGCGAGACCTCCGCCAAGGCCGATCCACCAGGGGGGTGGTGACGCCTCTTAGGAGAAGCACCTCCTCCCGCTCAGAGAGTCCACGGGCGCACACGATCCTACCACCGAGGTCCACGACGTCTCCTTCGAAGCTCGAACCCAGCAACAACAGAAGGTCTTCCACCGCCCTTGTTGTATCCCCAGCAAACACATCCGAGACCAGATGTCGATCTCTGACCGCAGAAACAATTTCTGAAGGTTGGGACTTTCGCCGCCATGTCCCCTGACGGTGGCATACAGACAGATGCCCCGTTCCATTACACTGAAGTACACAATCTCCTTGGAGCACGATCTGGCGAGGTGACCAACATCACCACACCGAAAGCACCGTCTTGACTCCACCCTCTTCTTCCTTCGACCCCCCTTCGCCACGACAAAGGACCACCCAGCCTCACCTTCGATCTCGACCATCTCCTAGTCTCCTTCGGTCTCTGCACCTTACGCGCCATTCCTCCCGCCACTCGCTGCGACCTCCCTCCGACTCCACCCCTCTACTTCTCTCTATCCCTTCCTTTCCCTTCCTCGCTCTCTCCCGCTCCCTATCGCTCTCGCGCTCCATCATCTCTTGTTTTTCCATTCGATTTTCGCAGAGACTCCCCCAAGCTCGTCCCCTCCCAGCCTCTCCCCTCCCTTGGAGCATGTAACTTACATGCTCCCACCCTTTTTTCCCTATATTTTTTCTTAAATGAAATTAATGGAATTTAGATCACAATATGTCATCATGGTGTCATTCAAAATTTGACTTAATTTGAGACTTCTATCCACATCATCAAGACTATCTAATTTTAACGGTCTCAGAATTACTGAAATTGATCCCCTTCAGATGGAAGTGTTAGGAACGTCTGTTTTACATGAAATTTGAAACACATATTCCACTTATTATTCTAAGTAAATCCCCCCAGGTTTCATTTAAAAAAAGTAAAAAAATAAAAAGGTAGGAACATACTCTTATATGCCCCTAGGGAGCATACTCATTTAACCCATATGTGTGTGTGTGTGTGTGTGTGTGTGTTCACACACACACATGGGGAAAATGGGGTTTCTCACTAGGGGCAATATGGCTTCTCGCACCCTATTTTCGATAATTTTTCTTTTATATTTTTGGAAAATACCACTATGTATTTTCATCGATGTATATCTATATTATGTCATTCCAATGGACAACCTCTTTTTAAGGAAACACAAGCACTTTACTAGAATATATATACAATTTGTACTACAACTGTACATCATAATACAAACTGAATACTTATTCTGCCAAAGTTATCATGTTATTTTAATAAAAAAGGATGACCTTCTAGAACTCGGGATGGAATGCATCCTATTGGAAAAAAACACACAGACAAACATGACGGGCCGCAGACCTACCCTTTTTATGTGGTCTGATTGACTATTTTGTTGCAGTCAGATAGATCTGCGTCGATCAAAAATAACCGCACAACTCGATTAAATCATCGAATGAATTTAATGCGTGGTTTGATGTTCGTCTGGGCAAGCCCTAAGGTCGACTCAAGGAGGCAAAGGAACAACTCGGGATCAAGTTAGATGGATTAGATTGCGGTTTTCCATGAGGGATTTTTTTGTGATTTTTTTATACAATAAAATGCCAAATGCAAAATGCGAATGAACTAGGTTAATAAGAAAATCAACAACTTAGCCAAAATTAATTTTGATGTAAAATTAGTTCAAATCAACCAAATTGTATTTTTCCTATAATCCTAATCCAATGATGAATGCAAATATATTTTTTTTTTTGGAATTTTTGTATTTAAAATGTACAAATGAAAAATGCAAACTTTTTTGGGGTTTTATGAATTTTTCGTGCAAATGATATGAAAAAATTATGAAAAATTTATTGAAAGATAAAAATGATTAAATAAAGCTACACTAATATTTCTGGAAGTTTCTGACATTTTATGATTTTTTATAAAATATTTTACTGAAAACAGAGCGATTGTGGGTATTTAATTCTTAATAAATCGATGAAATCAAATTATCCAAAGATTGATTTATCTCAAATAGATATTTCAATGAGGAATCCAGGAGAGTTGAAATTTTTCAAAAATATTATTCATGGAATTAACTAAAAATCAATTACAGAAATTACTCTATAATTTATTTTATGCACAAGAGAACTCTTAATTGGACAAAATTTGGATAGTAATTAAAGCATACTTAAAGGCATCATTCAAAATTTTTTCGCAATTTTTGGAACAACAAACGACTATATGCAAATTTCAGAGCTTAAATGGGTAAAATATCACTCAATTTCAATCTCTGATTTTTAATAAAATGTCAATTGCTCACAAAAATATAAAGAAATAGCCAGGAGATAATTATTTAATTGCTCTACAAAATGATATTTTTGATTGAATAAAATGATGCTAGAAATATGTCAAAATTACGACTCAAAGACAGGGGTGTCTTTGCAATACAAAATGAAACTAAGCAACTTAAAATGTCCACAAGGGCACTTCTGCAAATATATGAACATGTAAGGACACAAATGCAATTTTAATAAAAAATTAAAATAATACAAAAGGGACCTTTTCTTTTCTTGCTTCCCACGCAGGAGCACAAGGCGGAAGGTCGGCTAGGTCTTACCGCAACATACGACCTTGCGGGCGGAGGCGCGATCGAGGAAGGCAGAGGTCGGCGCTTGAGGAGGTGGCCAGCGGGCCAAGGGGAGCGGTGGGTGGCGTTGGGCGGCCGCGGTCCTGACGAGGGAGGAGGGCTGGGTCGGGATGACGGTGACGCACGCCGCGCGTGGGCGGCGTGAACGGATGGCGGGGCGGCAGCTCGATGGGCTGGAGCGGAGGCGGCGCGCCTGCAGTCGCGGAGCCTAGAGCTGGGTGATGCGGGACTGGTGGGCGGCGACGGCTTTGCCGCTGGCTGAGCACCAGGAGGGCGGTTGGACGGTGACGGCGGAGGTCAGGTTGGAGGGACGGTCGTGCGGAGCAGAAGGGGTGGGCCTTGTGCAGAACGGCTAGCCGCTGGGGTGTGGCCAACGAGGGAGATGGTTGCCTGATGGCGGAGGGCGGCGGCGGCCAGGGGCGGAGCACGACCGTGCGGGGCTGGTGGGCGGTGGCGGCTTGGTCGTGGACCTGCAACCTGTATTGTTTTTTTTCTTTTTTTGTTTTGTTTTGTATTTTGTTTCGTATTTTCCTTGTGAACAATAAACAATGGTAGAAATTAATAGAGAAAGTGGTGAATGATGGGATGATGATGGTGGTGGTTTTTGTTTGATAAACAAGATAAACAAATAACGTTAGATAAAAAAATGACAAGATGAGGATATAGAGTTTACCTGTATTGTCGTCGAAAGTGGAGCCGCGTCGTGCGGCTTCCGTCGTGGTGGCCTCGATCAGCTTTATGAAAAGCCGAGAAGGTAGGCAAGTCCAATTAGATCTCACGACGCGGCAATTGTGATGCCGCGGATCTCGCCTTGAGGTTGTCGTCGCTCGACTCGTCTCCTACAGCTGTCACCTGAAGGTTAAAGGGGCTCGACCTCACTTCTCTCGAAAACGACGGATGATGAGAAATGGAGGAGGGGATAAGAATATAAAGGAAGAGGAGAGGGAAGTCGGAGAGAATGAAGTGGTGGAGAGAGTGGAGAAAATGGTGTCTTGGAGTAGGGAGTAAGAAAAGAAGTGGTAAAATGGGATAAAATAAATATAATAATATAATAATATAATAGGCTCCTAAAAATAATTAAAATATCAATAGTAAAATAATAATAAAAAACAAATCCGAAAATAATATGATAAATACGAAACTAATAAAATTATAAAAAAATGGGAGACACGTGGCGGCTCTAGGAGCGGCCACATGTCGCTCCCAGAAAATTTAAAGAAATTAAATGTAAAGAAAATTAAAAAGAAATAACAAAATAAATTAAATCAAAAGGTGTCAACATAAAAGTTGCTCTTCTCGATGAGATCTACAACTTTCGTGAAGGGCCGAAAATCAAAGGAGATCATCTGTACAAAATGTATTTTTGGGTGGTACCTTATAGATATAAAATACCGTATTTTATCTTTTGCAATTTTTTGTCATTTTTCAATAAGAGAAAAATTAAAATAAAAATAGAGAAAATATGAGAAGAATATTTACAACTTAATCTAATTTTTTGGATTTTTAATAATTAAGAAAATAAAATGAGAAAATACAGGGGTAAAACGGTCATTTTGTACAATGTACAAAAGGGGCCCAAAACCCAAGTTTTGCATACGAGCTCCGATTTTAATGAAATTGGTCTTGTTTCGAAGGTCTTGGAATGTATATTATTTTAAAAGTGAGTAGACCTAATTCGGAGGTTGTTTGAGAGAGATATGCACATTTTACGGTTCATGGTTTCAAATTTGGGTTGGGGTTTTATTGGCTAATTTTACAAGTTAGTATTTTTTGACATTTTTCTTTAATTAGTGTTAGTAATATGTACGCAATAGAGTTGGTTTTATTGGATTTGGAGTTAGTATAAAATATGTACAAATAGGGTATTTTATCTAATATACCAGTGAATATTTACAAGTGAAATTGGCTTCTTATTTTATGCAAATATGAATGCTAAAATGCATATATTATCAATGCATGCATGAATGCTAATTATGCAATATAAGTGGAAATATGCATCTAATTACTCGGGAACAAAGCTCTATTTTCATCTTTTAGAGTGATGAATCACAGCTTCATCAACCCCCGTATACTTAAACCTTGCTCGTCCCCGAGCAACTAAAATGAAATGCAAGAGTGAAATGCTTTTGCGTTCCATACCAAGGTCATGAACAAAAGGTGAAAATGGAGCTTGACTCAACCTTTGGATTAATTGTGTGGTGGAACCTTATTGGGATCTGAACTTAAGACCTAACAGACTTCAAGTTCCACAAGTCTTCTATTCAAGACGCCTCAACAGTCAGGTCAGAACAAATCCTCAAACGCAAATTTCTGATGACTATGATTCTTACTTGTACTGTGTAAGTGAAATGTAACTCTCCACATCAGAAATGGCTCAGAACCAGCCTCCTCTAACAAGGTAACTCAATAACCCGGTCCAGTAACTCTTTCCTCGAGGAGCGGGGTATTCCCTTCTAAGTTCAAGTGCGACCAGCTCAAGTGGAGGGGTGGAGAAAAGAATGGATGGTAGCCAGTGTAGCTACCTATCCCGGGATGCCTGACCAGTGTAGCCAAGTCATCCAGCTGCAGACTTCTTGCTAATATACATACTCCGACAGGCAATTTTTTTTATATCTGGCCTGCCTATTTTTTTGGTGTTCTTGCATTTTTCCTATTTTTTTCTCTTTTTTTTCTTTGGAACTATATACAAGGTGCAGCATGTACATCATGAGTTTTTCCTCTTGAGCCAGTAGACTATCCCTCTTTTGAAGCATTATTGCAACCCACAGCGTCCTGTCCTCAGACTTCAACACCACCAGACTAGGTTGAGACGCACTACCCTCCCTAGAGGAGGACGGATGTTTCCACCCGTGTTCTACTCCAAGCTAAAGGATTCTACTTCCTCACCACTTCATTAATGAAGAGCTACGTGCATTGTGCTTGTCCAAGTTAGGTCACTGTCTAAAAGAATCATGCATGTGCACGAGATATTCTACTTAGACTAATCAAGATGACATGTGAACATAGACTTGCGGACTCAAAGAATTAAGTCACTTGACCTGAGAAATCTTAACTCCAGTTCCTATAAGGTTCCTCTGAAATTAGGTGGATTAAGGTCAAATCAAGTCCATCCTCAACATCTACTCATAACTTGGTTCAGAATCCACTAGCTTTTCACTTTGCATATGCATGATATGCAGATGATGTGTAGATGACATGCTATGAAGATGAATGAAATGCAAGACTCTTTTTCTTTTCAGATGCAGAGATGATGTGCAAGAGTAAATAGGAAGCCTTATTTTCAACATACATTTTTTTGGTATAATTATACAACAATTTGTATTATTTACAACAAGTTTTTAGTTTACACATAATATACATAGTATACAAGTTTTTTTTGTATACATCCTATTTTACAACAAATTTTACAAGAGTATTATTTACAAGAAAAAATTTTTTTTTACAAGATTTATACGTATTATACATATTATACAAGTATACAATTTTTTTTTCAATTTTCACCCACCCCGTACTTATTGCATAATATATACAAAAATACGCGAAAATACGCGAAAGTACGAGCTACGGGTAAAGTATATATGTAATATATACACGCCCCCTATACTTAGCATGTGCTATGTCCTCAGAGCACGAAAAGCGTCGAAAAAGACATAGCTCGTGCCAAGCGTAGGAGAGCTAAAATTACAAAATATATAGAAGTCGCTCCACCCCCCTATACTTAGGCTCTAGCAGCCTAAGTGTAGAAAAAGTTCAAAAATGGGCCGGACGAGGGCAAGAGGGGAAATGGGTGATTGTATACAAGGCGGGCATCGATCCCCCCTATACTTAGGCTCCGGTCAGCCTAAGTATAGGACAGGAGTGAGTAAGAGGACCGATGTGATCTGGAGGATGTACAGTGAATAGATGCAGGTCACTCTCCCCCTATACTTAGGATCTGGTTATCCTAAGTATAGTCCCAACATGAAATGATATGGAGCCGGGGCGAGTGATTCGAATCATTGGGAAGGGAGGGAGAAAAAATATATACAAGAAAGAATGAGAATATACAAGAATTAAGAAGGTTTGTGACGAACCTTCTTGCGGACGCGAGGAGGTGGATAATATACATATGTGTCGTTGTCGGAATCGTCCTCAGATGAATAATAGTGAGGTGTAGGGACCGTCCAACGAGGATCAACACACGACTGCTTGCTTAGATATGGCTTGAGAACAGCCGAACTGATCTCACTCATATAAATCACCTTATCCGGACCAGATGAGGACTCCTCGGAAAATTCCTTCTTCGGTGTGTTGAAGGAAACTCTCTTAGTCGATTTTCTAGAACCTGAATCATTGAGAGGGAGATGAGAGCGACGCGTCTTGAGAGGTTCGGGGGAACTCCTCGAGGAATCAATTCTCGACTTCCTCTCACTAGATAGCCGACTAGAAGAGGGAGCAACCGTGTTTTTAGGTGGAGTCAATTTAATCTTGGTTGTTTCCTTTGAAGGTCCGAGACGTGGTGTGGTGCTGACCATGGGTTCCTCATCAGACGAGTCACCATATAGATTGTAATATTCCTGAAGGGTCAGGACATGTCTCGGGAAGGTGCTAGTGGTCTCAGTTGGCTTGGCATTATTGGGCTTTTGTGTCGGATCATCAAAATAGTCAAGGCAATCAAAGAAGGTTGTGTCCGACTTAATGATAGCTTCTGGTCGTGAGTCCTTCTTAGAAGCAGTCCTGGTAGTGGTGCAAGCAGTTGATGAAGTGGAGGTGTGGGGAGTCTCAGAACCAACGGTCGTCCGGGCAGTCGGTCTCTCAGGTGTAGCAGAGAGGTGGGACTCATCTACCTCTCGATGGTCACGACTGTCTGCGGATGTGCGGGTCACCTTAGAGTAAAGTGTATCAAAGAATGGGTGAGGTCAGAGTGCTCCCAATGCTGGAAAAATCGATCTCCCGAGTCTCGCAATCTATAGTCACCTTAGCCAAGGCTAAGAACGGCTTCCCGAGAATAATCGGAGACTGGGTAAACTCTCCTCGGTGCTCGATGTCAATGATCGTGAATTCCACCTGGAGCAGAGCACCTTGGAAAGTAATGATGACTGAAATATTTCCTCTAGACCGTTTGATGGATCGATCAGCCAACTGAACGATCTCTCTTGACTTTCTGATTGGTCTAAGTTTGAGCTTGTCAAACACAAAGGTCGGGAGGATATTTATCGGTGAGTCATCATCGATTCTCGCATATGTGAAGATGGTGTCTTTGATTTCACACTCAACTCGGGGCAACCGCTTCACTCTGCGGCTCTTGGTATTTCTCTCCATCACCAAGGAAGTGGTCATAGACACTATGTGTCTCTCAGTCCTTGTTCTCTTATTACCCGACCTCTTGGGCATCAATTTACTCTTTACAAATCTCTTGAGGTCGGGGAAGTGATCTATGGCCTTTATTAAGGGAAGGTTGAAAATCAATTCTTCATCGAGTGCTTCCCTTAGGGTAGGATCCAATTTTTTTAGATCTTTTTCATTTTCAATTTTTATGTGTTTTTCTGATTTTTCAATTTTTTAGTGTTCTTGGTTGTTGAATAATCAGACTCTGGATTGGAGGGAAAGGGGTTAGTAGAAGAGGGATATAGAATGGACTCCAGCTGTACAAACGATGTGGGTTCCCTGATGCTTGCTCGATTTTCAACATCAGATCTACTTACTTCCTTCTCCACTTTCATACCTAGGCTGGCAGAAATTGAGTGCAATATTTCCATGACATCTCTCAACTCATTACCAAATGATTCATTTTTCTTAATAAGTCTAGAGATGTCATCCTCCACAAAATTTCCATGACAAATCATGGAAGAGTTCTAATTAATTGGAGGATACTGCTGAGATATTGGGGTCTCATACTCAACATACCTAGACTATGGCATGTAATGCTGGGTCGAGTATGGACCATCTAGATGGCAAATATTGGTCGGAGCCTCATATGATGAAACAGGGATTGATAAGTCTAGCTCATGAGTCCAATCTTGTGAATGTATAGGCTCTCCGAATGAAGGCTGGTTAATGGGAGCTTAATCACTAAAGTCAATCAAGTCTGGGAAATCATGATGTACATGCCTCTCCATTCGGGTTGTTCGATTGACCAAATTATGCCCTAAGGTCAAGTCGGGATGTGTATATGTAAATTGTTGTATGATCCCTACTTGAGGTGAGAATGAAGTATGCGGGGACATATAATTTTGCCAATCATCTGTCTCAGTAGTGGCTTACTCTTCATTCGGTTCTTTGATTCCTGCAAGCTCTCGAGAGTAAGGATAGTCAGCCCAAGGTGGAAGTGGATCCGGAGTGTTAGAATATGGAGTAGGTGAGAAATGCGAAGAAGTAGGGAAGTCAGTCGAAGTTCTGACTTCATAATCGGGTTGAGGTGGAGCCGACCACGGGTAATGGTCTCCCGTAGATGGCAGAGGATACATGGAAGAAGGAGAAGGCGAAGATGAACGGTATATGATCGAGGAGGAATGACAAGAGGTCACAGGGTATGGGGACCAATATCCCAACATCTTGAGGAGGAAAGGATGTAAGGAGAATGAGGTAGAAAATGTGCAATTACGCAGGACAACACACACGGACAGACATGAAGACAAACACAAGAGCAAACCCCGAGTTTACACTCAACACGGTGAAGGACCCGAAGCTGAGTCTGATTAGTCTTGTTGATTTTAAGTGTGATTTTTCAGACAAGTAGCAAAGGTTACGCGACCTATAGGGGAGTCGGCTAAAAAGCCGAATGCGTCTCCCATGTTTAACCTGTAGCCTAAGATACCTGTGTCCTTTCTTTCTTCGCTCCTATCCCAAGTTGATGGATTCAAAGACCATGCCCCTATCTACCTGCAAGCAGGCGGAGGCTGACAAGGCTGGAACTTCGCCCCGAAGGGTTACTAGCAACTTGTCGCGGAGTACCGCTGGTTCACCCCTGACTACCTGTAAACAGGCAGAGGCTACTTGGTACTAGTCGATGAATCTAAAAATATTCAACTCGAGATATTTGCTAGGATCAGTTGGAACGTGATATAGAAGGCGGGGATTTGGGCTCTGCCATAAGGTGTTCACACACACTCAAGTACCCTCACTCAGCCTGAAAACAAGGTCGGGGTTTCTCTCCCGCAAACAAGGGTTAATTTTAGTCAATTTTTTTGGTCAAATTCAATTAGCAGTCCCGATTTTAGAGATTAGTTATCACTGATATTAATCCACACAAGCAATCACGTCTATCGTCCAGTCCCAATTCTTTTAACCTAGGTTAGAAAACCGAGAGAGAGAGAGAGAATCGGAAAAGGCCGATGCAATCAAGGAAACGATGATGAATGCTCGAGTAAGAATACTTACAGTGCCTCCAGCTCTCTATAATGCGGGATGTAAGATTGAATTGAAATTTTACACTAAATGAACGCAGACGATAAAAGCCGCTCCTAGACAGGCAGTTCTATTAGCGAGTGAAGAACCGATTGATTTGACTAGATCTGCGGTCTAAGTGCCTCTTTTAAGTGGCTGTGTGGTCCTAGAAATTACGAGCACAAGCAAACCCTAGAGTGGCTCGAGGAGCCGCTAGTGCAACCCTATTCTAAAAATTCAAACCTCACAGCAGATGGGGACACGGTTCCACTAAGTTTACACGTGTGAGAACCCAAATGGGAACCGCTGTAAATGTAGACACTTTTTTTAAGTTAAAAAAACTTTTTGGCATCTCAACAACCGACTTGATCCACGAGTCGTCGGCCTCCGATGCACTTCGAGATGCGTCGACTTCAAGAAAGCCACTCCAAGTCCACCGGGCCCTCACACAAAAAGATAAAAAAATATTAGAGAGAGATATCAAAAAATATATACAAATATGATTAGAAAAATAATTAAGAAAAAATGGATAATTACAATGCGGCTCGGGGGTCAGACTACCCGAGTGATTGGAAAACGTAAATCTAATTGTCTAAGGTGATCCTAAGCCGTTTGCCTCCCCGGCAACATCGCCATTTGATGGGCCACGGACCTACCCTTGTTATGTGATCTGATTGACTATTTCATTGCAGTCGGATAGATCCGCGTCGATCAAAAATAACCGCACAACTCGATTAAATCGTCGAATGAATTTAATGCGCGGTTTGATGTTTGTTTAGCCTGGGCAAGCCCCAGGGTCGACTCAATGAGGCAAATGAACAACTCGGGATCAAGTTAGATGGATTAGATTGCGGTTTTCCAAGTGTGATTTTTTTGTGATTTTTTTATGCAATAAAATGCCAAATGCAAAAATGCGAATGAACTAGGTTAATAAAAAATCAACAACATAGCCAAAATTAATTTTGATGTAAAATTAGTTCAAATCAACCAAATTGTATTTTTCCTATAATCTTAATCCAATGATGAATGCAAATATATTTTTTTGGAATTTTTGGATTTAAAATGCACAAATGAAAAATACAAACTTTTTTGGGGTTTTTATGCAATTTTTCGTGCAAATGACATGCAAAAATTATGAAAAATTTATTAAAAGATAAAAATGATGAAATGAAGCTACTAATATTTCTGGAATTTTTTGACACTATATGATTTTTTATAAATATTTTACTGAAAACAGAGCGATTGTGGGTATTTAATTCCTAATAAATCCACCAAATCAAATTATCCAAAGATTGATTTATCTAAAATATATATTTCAATGAGGAATCCAGGAAAGTTGAAATTTATCAAAAATATTATTCGTGGAATTAACTAAAAATCAATTATAGAAATCACTCTATAATTTATTTTATGCACAAGACAACTCTTAATTGGACGAAATTTGGACAGTAATTAAAGCACACTTAAAGGCATCATTCACCATTTTTTCACAATGTTTGGAGCAACAAACGACTATGTGCGAATTTCAGAGCTTAAATGGGTAAAATATCACTCAATTTCAATCTCTGGTTTTTAATAAAATGTCAATTGCTCACAAAAATATAAATAAATAGCCAGGAGATAATGATTTAATTGCTCTACAAAATGATATTTTTGATTGAATAAAATGATGGTAGAAATATTTCCAAATTAAGACTCAAAGACAGAGGTGTCTTTGCAATACAAAATGAAACTAAACAACTTAAAATGTGCACAAGGGCACTTCTGCAAATATATGAACATGTAAGGACACAAATGCAATTTTAACAAAAAAATAAAATAATACAAAAGGGACCTTTTCTTTTCTTGCTTCCCACGCAGGAGCACAAGGCGGAAGGTCGGCTAGGGCTTGCCGCACCACGCAACCTTGCGGGCGGAGGCACGATCGAGGAAGGCGGAGGTCGACGCTTGAGGCGGTGGCCAGCGGGCCAAGGGGAGCGGCGAGCGGCGTTGGGCGGCCGCGGTCCGGGCGAGGGAGGAGGGCTGGGTAGGGATGACGGTGACGCACGCCGTGCGTAGGCGGCGTGAACGGCTGGCAGGGCGGCAGCTCGTTGGGCTGGAGCAAAGGCGGCGCGCCCGCAGTCGCGGAGCCTGGAGCTGGGTGGTGCGGGGCTGGTGGGCGGCAGCGGCTTTGCCACTGGCTGAGCACCAGGAGGGCGGTTGGACGGTGACAGCGGAGGTCAGGATGGAGGGACGGTCGTGCGGAGCAGCAGGGGTGGGCCTTGCGCGGAGGCTAGCCGCTGGGGCGCGGCCAACGAGGGAGACAGCTGCCTGATGGCGGAGGGCGGCGACGGCCAGGGGCGGAGCACGGCCATGCGTGGCTGGTGGGCGGTGGAAGCTTGGCCGTGGACCTGCAACCTGTGTTGTTTTTTTTTTCTTTTTTTTGTTTTATTTTGTATTTTGCTTTGTATTTTCCTTGTGAACAATAAATAATGGTAGAAATTAATAGAGAAAGTGGTGAATGATGTGATGATGATGGTGGTGGTTTTTGTTTGATAAACAATATAAACAAATAATGTTAGATAAAAAAATGACAAGATAAGGATATATAATTTACCTGTGTTGTCGTCGAAAGTGGAGCCACGCCGTGCGGCTTCCGTCGTGGTGGCCTCAATCAGCTTGACGAAAAGCCGAGAAGCTAGGCAAGTCCAATTGGATCTCGTGACGCGGCAATGGTGATGCCGCGGATCTCGCCTTGAGGTTGTCGTTGCTCGACCCATCTCCTACAATTGTCACCTAAAGGCTAAAGGGGCTCGACCTCACTTCTCTCGAAAACGACGGATGATGAGAAATGGAGGAGGGGATGAGAATATAAAGGAAGAGGAGAGGGAAGTTGGAGAGAATGAAGTGGTGGAGAGAATGGAGAAAATGGTGGCTTGGAGTAGGGAGAAAGAAAAGAAGTGGTAAAAGGGGATAAAATAAATAAAATAATATAATAACATAATAGGCTCCTAAAAATAATTAAAATATCAATAGTAAAATAATAATAAATAATAAATCCGAAAATAATAAGATAAATACGAAATTAATAAAATAATAAAAAAATGGGGAGACACGTGGCGGCTCCAGGAGCTGCCACATGTCGCTCCCAGAAAATTCAAAAAAATTAAATGTAAAGAAAATAAAAAAGAAATAACAAAATAGATTAAATCAAAAGGTGTCAACACAAAAGTTGCTCGTCTCGACGAGATCTACAACTTTTGTGAAGGGCCGAAAATCAAAGGAGATCATATGTACAAAATGTATTTTTGGGTGGTACCTTATAGATATAAAATACCGTATTTTATCTTTTGCAATTTTTTTATCATTTTTCAATAAGAGAAAAATAAAATAAAAATAGAGAAAATATGAGAAGAATATTTACAACTTAATCAAATTTTTTTGGATTTTTAATAATTAAAAATATAAAATGAGAAAATACAGGGGTAAAACGGTTATTATGTACAATGTACAAAAGAGGCCCAAAACCCAAGTTTTGTATACGAGCTCCGATTTTAATGAAATTGGTCTTGTTTCGAAGGTCTTGGAATGTATATTATTAGAAGTGAGTAGACCTAATTCGGAGGTTGTATGAGAGAGATATGCACATTTTACGGTTCATGGTTTCAAACTTGGGTTGGGGTTTTATTAGCTAATTTTACAAGTTAGTATTTTTTTGACATTTTTCTTTAATTAGTGTTAGTAATATGTACACAATAGAGTTGGTTTTATTGGATTTGGAGTTAGTATAAAATATGTTCAAATAGGGTATTTTATCTAATATACCAGTGAATATTTACAAGTGAAATTGGCTTCTTATTTTATGCAAATATGAATGCTAAAATGTAGATATTATCAATGCATGCGTGAATGCTAATTATGCAATATAAGTGGATATGCATCTAATTACTCATGAACAAAGCTCTATTTTCATCTTTTAGAGTGATGAATCACAGATTCATCAACACACGCATACTATCTCTCTCTCTCACACACACACACATGGACCCTTCCGATGAGGTGTGCCACCACTAAATTTGTAAAATTGTGTAATAATTTTGTAAAATAAAAACGACATATTATAAAATATTGATGATCATATTGTTTTGTAAACTATACCATCCATACTGTTACTAACATTTTTGTCAAATATAATAATATTTTCATAACTATTTCTTGACATACATATTATTTTAATATTTTTTATTAAATTTATGGTGTTATAAATTGTAAAAAATAGAAAAATTACCTAAATTAGTGTGTCTTTCCATGCATCCAGAAAGGCCCACCTCATTGGAAGTTTCCTATATATACATATATGACAAAAATGAGGTTGCCACCATCCCATTTTCTGGATTAATTTTTTTTTAAATAATGATGTATATTTCATCACTATATCCCTTTAATGTCATTCCAATTTCGTTAGAAACATAGACTCCTATACCCTCTATCTAGAAGACATAATTTTATAGAATTGCTGCAATCGACCTGTTCTAGATGGGTGGCATATGAGTCTTTGTTTCTAACAGAGATATAATGATGAAAATATATCACGATAGTTTTTAAAAAAATAAAAAATAGACAAAAAAAGGGGCGGTGGCAACCCCATCTCTCTCTCTATATATATATATATATGTATTTATATATATATATATGTATATATATATATGGGTTCAATGACAGAAAAAAATGCGAACTCTGTGAAAAATCGAAGTCTAAATTCTAGTTCCTAACTATGCTCCTTACAATGAAGTCAAAGGCCATAATCAAGCTCCATCCTTTAGACTATCCCTAATCTTTAGTTCGAGAAATCAAACTTATTCTAAAAAATGCTAATGCAAATGCAACCATGTTTTTGAGAAGTACGTTTTAAGAATTTCACTCATTTTTATGGATTTTAAAGATTCTGTATTTTTTATGAATTTTAGAACTTTGCATTTTTTATGGATTTTTCATTTTTACGAAACAAGCATATTTACAATAAATTTACAAGATAAATTATCAATATTTTTTGGATTAAATAACTAATGAATTTTACAAATTTAAATAAAGAATTTTAAATATTAAGTTATTTTACAAATATTTTAATAGATAAGATTTTAAATAAGTATTATACATATTAAATACATATTTTAAATTAATAATTTTCAATAAGAATTTTACACATATTTTACTTATTTTACCAAGATTTTATAAATAATAAATAAATAGATTTTAAATAAAATTAACCCTTAACAACTTTCTATGGATTATAGATATGGAAAAACATAAAAGTACAAGTTATGGACAAAAGTATATATACAATATGTACGCAACCCCTTTACTTAGCTTGTGTTATGCCCTCATAACATGAAAAGAGAAAAAGGCATAACTCAGATAAGTAAAAATGGATGAAAAAGAAGAAAATGAAGTTGATCACTCCCTAATACTTACGATTTGGTCATCTTAAGTATAGTGGATGACAAAAATGAGATGACTAATGGTAAGGAATATACAAACTAAGGAATGACAGAAATAAGAAGAAATGAAATCAATGAAATCATTCAGTCCCCACTTTATTTAGGATCAGACATCCTAAAATTAGGGACTAGTGATTGGTGTAAAAGAAACGAAAACAAAACTAACTAAAAAGAAAAAAATTGAAAATGCAAATCAACGGACAATCGATCTCCCCTATACTTAGGATCAGGTATCTTAGATATAAAGACGAGCAAAAATGGCAATGATTGGGAACTACTAAGAATGTACAACTGATGGGGTACCCCAAATACTGAATGGCTCACAGGTCTCTGTACAGGACAAAATGAAGTGCAAGACTAGACATAAATCATGTACAAAGTAGATCGCATCAACCTAGGTCATATGGAATCATCTGTTGTGCTAATGTTTACCAATCCCTGGCTGGCCTAGTAGAGCTGCCTCTGTAAGTAAACATTGTATGTGGCATTCTCTACTGAAATATGCATCTCTGGAGTCAAGCTATAGAATATGTTTATACATGTATCCATCACACCATTCGATATCTACGCTGAATAGATCGTATGATCTTTGAAATGTAATCAGCTAACTCTCATGGTGGAATAAGTGTACTCTCAATCTGCGGTATTGAGATGTCTACTGCAACTGATTGCTCATCTGGTTCTAATATAATCTCTGTGTCTGCATGTGAACATTCGTCTAAATAACTAGGTACCATGTGATATACCCCATCCTCATGTAGGATATCATGTGTATAAAAATAAACACTCTCAAGATAAAGAGAACGTGTCTCATCTATGTGCTGGCAAATCATATGCAAGACTAGTGTCCTCTGAAGTGAATAACAATACTGATCTGGGACAACTACATCCTCTCTCCATCTCAATGTGTACCTCTTCGATATCTGTGTAAAATGATACTCTCCTAGCATCATAATCAAAGATGACCTTCCGATATGCAAGAAAGGCCTCCTAAGAATGACTGAAGCAATGTGTAACTATGTAGGGCATGCCATGTCTAGGACAGTAAAGTTCATTGGAAACTCCAAGCCCTGAATGGTCACAATAATGTTCCTCAACAGGCCTCTAAGTCTCTTCATAGATCATTTTGCAAACTGAAGTAACGCTCATGATGGGTAAAGAGGACCTAGCTTGATCTTATCAAGTAAAGAAGATTGTATCAAATTAATCAAGGAACCATTATCTAAAAGAGTGCAATCGAATGCAGCCTCTGAAATCTGACATGTGACATAATGGGCTCCCAAATCTCTCTTTTTCCTGGATACCTTGTTTTGAATAGCACATGAAATAGACTTGGTTAATACATTCTTCTCAACTTGTGATTTACTTTTCCTACGTGTAGCACATTTGTTCCTCAACTATTTCTTATTCCTCGACATCATATAATGGGTTCTTCAAAACTATGTGATCTTTCAGTAATCATTCGATTTCTAGAGTGGCAACATTGTTTTTATATTTTTTCTTTCCTTTTCCATACAAAACATCAGGAAAAAGAACAATCTCAGGAACAACAAAATTCTTTTTATTCAAATTATCAAAGGAATCAACATGTACATCAAGAGTCTCATAAGTATGTACAAAAATCTTAAATACAGGAAAGTAAGTAGAATCGTCGGGAGTGTCTGTATGGCGTGGTGTGGTATCATCATATGAGTCGCATGTGTCCATATCAATGATCTCTGCATCGCTCCCCTGAATAGCATCATCGTGTACATCATGTTGGTCCTCATCGTGGTCGTCATCCTCCTCAACATCAGAATATAAATCATCATCACCATGGATTGGCTCTCACTCGTCATCATGTGCCCTCTCCTCTTAGATCAAGTGCCTGTGGATGTCTACTGCTCCTGAGATGAATGAAGATAGATAAAAATTCAGGAAAAGTGACCATACATGTAGTGGTATCTACCTAATTTGAATGTCACCTCTTATTGTTTGGCTTAATCTGAGGTTGTGTTGGAAGAGTGGTCTTGGGAACGACTAACTCATTCAGATGATGGTTAACCCATTCCATCTTAGTCCTATGTGTTATCTGAAGCGTGCTCAACACATCCATGATCTAATTCAGTGCTAGGGACTATGAATATAACTCTGACTCAGATTGTTGTCCTTGTCTCTCTACTCTCTCCTTTTTGGGAGTGTGTTGTTGTTGTGGTGTATAAGGCTGAGGAGATCTTTGTGGTGTAGAAGAAGACTGTTGCTGGTGGTGATGATGATAAGTATGCGAATGTGTAGTAGGATATTGATAAGAATGTGATCTGTGATAAGCATGCTGGTGAAACTGATGCTGCGTGTAATGCTGTCAGTGCAGGAAATGTGGAGATTGACGTCCATGTTGTGGATGAACATGTTGTTGTCGTAGTACGCTCGAAAGTGTAAAATGTGCTGGTGACTGACTAGGAGCATACCATAACCCATTGATCTCAAGAGTGGAATGAGGATCAACATCATCAACTACAGGGCTAGTGATCTGCCTCATGTTAGCATTGGACGAATCCTCATGGCAATCTAACTGTGGAGGAAAAGTAGGTTGTACGAGCTCGCTCTGAACATATTGGATTTAACGAATTGGAGGAGCAAGTAAATATCTCCATACAGGATGAGAAGTAGAAGATGGATGCGACTGCTAATACTGAAGCTGGAAGTTGGTCACCTTCTTCGTCAAATCACTCAACTGTTGTGGAAGTGATGAGAGTTTATCCAACTCTCACAATGACTGTAAATCCTGAACTTGCTTCTTAATCATGTCCACCAATGTAAGCTTCTCACTAATGAATCCCATGTCAGATCGTGAATCAAAATCTGAAACACATGCTACCTTATCATGATCGCTTTGGTGTGGTGGTTGTGGTTCCTTTTGGAATGCTCGAGTAGAGTCAATAACATGTGAATTCTCTGTAATCCTCTCAAGGATGGACCAAACTGACTCTACATCCCTATTCAGATTGCTACTGCCACATGCGATGCTCACAAGGCCCTGAACATCCGAATGGAGACCTCCAAAATAATTTTGAACTAGCACCTTTAATGGTATCTCATGATGAGAGCATCTCTCAATCAAATCCTTGAAGTGCTCCCATGTAGGGCTGTTCAAAATATTCGGGTCAAATGGGTACTCGACCCGACCCGACTATTTTGACCCTAAATTCGTGGGTACCCGAGAAATATGTTCGGGCTGGGTACCCATTTGTAGCTAACCCGCTCAACCCGGTGTAAAAGCCCATGGGTAATATCGGGTACCCGGTCATTCCAGTCCAACCATGCCACACGGATCATTTTGACGATTAGGCTTTCACGGTTCCTCTCATCCCCTTTTGTGCGATCCTCAAGCTCTTGCCTGCGTTGCTGCATCTTCTCCGGCACTCCCAATTTCACGGCCAGAGCTCGCACAACAGGATCGACTTTGTCAGGCACGACGACGAGGAGTCATGGTATGTATCCTTTGATTTCGATACTTTTCCTTCTACTTCGAATTTGGAGTTGGAAGTCAAGCCTCTGATTTGATGTCTTACAGAACTCTAATAATCAAATGCGCGTTCTTCCTTGATGGCCATCTTTTGGATTTTTTAGAATATCTGAGAATCTGGCAGTTCCATTTGCAGAAGTTCATTGCGTGTTCGCCCTTAATGTCTAGCTTTTGGATTTTTTAGAATATGTGAGAATCTGGCAGTTCTATTTGCAAAAGTCCATCAAATGTCGTCACCATGTGAGATAATCTTTGATTAATTCACACCGAACAAATGATTAATATGATTATCTTATACATATAATATAAAACCTGCATTTGTGTCATATTAGTGATGAAAGGACTAATACCTTCAGAATACATGAGTAATATAAATAGCACTGTACATCTGAAATGCATTATGTTTATAAGTGTATATAGGAATGGAACCTCTAAATTCTTCTAAGTAGTGATTCAATACTATCTATTAAGATAGAGTACTGTATTCCATTCCAATTATTGTTTGATGATCATCTGAACAGTATTTCTTTCAAGCACGATAATTTCATTTGTACATCTTTTCATGGATATTAAATATGTTGTTCTCTTTTCTGTGATATCTTCTGAAATTTTATGTTCACGTGTATCTGTTTCTTTTATATGCTAAGGTTTTTACTGTATAAACATGTATGAAATTTGGTGATCTATTCAAGTTGCTTCTTCTTTACATTACAACTTGTCATTTTATAACAGGATTCCGTGACAGTTATATTACATATAAAAATTTGATTAATCATTTTACATACTTCTATCTTTTATTTTAGATGTCAGACATGTTTGAAACAAATGATTCAACATCTGAACTTCGATCCTTAGGAAGGAGTCATGAATCTTTAGTTCCAACAGATGAGGCTCATTCTGAGAAGCCACCACATCCCACCAATTCACGAAAGAAAACTAGCGGAAGTTCATCTTCGAGAAGATCTTCGTGGGTATGGGACCATTTCAATGTCAAAGATGGTGGAGATATAAATGAAAGAAGAGGAATATGCAAATATTGTGATGAAGAGCTTAAATGTCCACCATCTTATGGAACCAATAGTTTAAATAATCATTTATTAAGATGCAGAAAATTTGATGGTGGTGCGAAACTTAAGAGGCAAAAGACATTAGTGCAAAAGCCACATTCTCCTATATCTCACAAGATCAATCAAGAAGAGTGTCGAAAGGCTCTAGTGAGAATAGTAATTGTTGATGAATTGCCATTTAGAATTGTTGAAAGGGAAGGACTGCGTCATTTTTGCAGTGTTGTTGCACCACAATTTAAAGTACCTTCTCGTTCTACCATTACTAGAGATTGTGTCCATGTTTATGCTGAAGAAAAGAAGTCTCTTATGAGTTTTTTTTCAAAGTTGTCTTCTAGAATTTCTCTCACCACTGATACTTGGACTTCATGTCAGAATCTCTCTTATATGTGCCTTACTGCGCACTTTATCGATAGTGATTGGACTTTGCATAAGAAAATAATTAATTTTCGTCGAATATCTGGTCATTCAGGGGAAGTTATTGGTAAAGCTGTGGAAAATTGCTTACTCGAATGGGGGATAGAGAAAGTTATGACTGTAACAGTTGACAATGCAAGTTCTAATGATGTAGGAGTTCAATACCTGCGAAAGAGGTTAAATAATTGGAATGGAACCATACTTAATGGTGATTACTTGCATATCAGATGTGTTGTGCATATTTTGAACCTCATTGTGAAAGAAGGTTTGGCGGAAGTGGATGACTGCATTTTTAGAATTCGTAGTGCTGTGAAGTATGTGAGATCGTCTGATACAAGAGCATCAAGGTTTAAGACTTGTGTAGAGAAAGAGAAGATTACATGCAAGAGACTTGTCTCTTTAGATGTGGAAACCAGATGGAACTCCACATTTTTAATGCTGGAAGCTGCTGTGAAGTTTGAAAAGGCATTCGATTTATTAGAAACAATTGATGCTAAGTATATAGATGAGATCACATCTTCTAAAAATAGAGGCCTACCTGGATGCTATGATTGGGAGCGTGCTCGTACTTTATTACCTTTTCTAAAGGTATTTTATGATGCCATATTGAAATTATCTGGATCTCAATATGTGTCTGGTAATGAGTATATGCAAGTCATGCTCAGTATTGGGATGGTTCTTTCTAGGAGATGCAAAAGTACTGATTCACATATTCAATTGATGGCTTCCAAAATGAAGACAAAATATGACAAATATATATTTGACAAACATTGATAATATAAATGTCATGTTGTTTGTTGCCATTGTCTTTGATCCCCGCTACAAGTTGGGTTATGTAAATTGGTTGATTGACAATTCATATGAAGGTGAACAGGGAAAGCTTTTGAAGGAGAAGGTCCAAAAAATCTCAATCTCAATGTTCGAGTTATATACTACAACCACTCCATTTTCTGCGGCACAGTCATCTAGCCAAATGTATGAAGCAAGCGATTTTGATGTCGATGCCATTGAAAATATTGAGTATCTTATGACCACATTGTATGATCACTAACATATGTACCAAAAAGGAATGGAGAGCAAAAGTGAACTCGATAAATACTTGGCTGAAGAATGTGAAGATCGTAATAACAAATCATTTGAAATATTATCATGGTGGAAATCGAACTGTTCCAGATTTCGAGTTTTATCATCCATGGCTCGAGATTTATTAGCTATGCCAACATCAACGGTTGCATCTGAGTCTGCATTCAGTATTGGTGGGCGTGTACTCGATCCATTTCGTAGTTCATTGACCCCAAAAATTGTAGAGGCTCTCATATGCAGTCAAGATTGGTTACGAAAGTCTAATTCCCCACTTACCATTGAGGAAAATCTAGAGGATCTTGAACTACTTGAATCAGGTACTTATACATATTTCATTTATTTAATTAGTTTTATTATCTATGTTTCTTGAATTCTTAAATCTGTATACTTAATATTTTTTTATAGATTTGGCAAACACAAATGAAGATCCTATTTCCGTTCCCATTGATGATTAGCACTGGTATGTAGTTATAATTACCTTACTTTTCCATTTGATAAAAAATGTGCTTTAAGAGTATTTCCAATTATCTATATTTCTAATTTTCAAATTTGTGGTCTCTGCAGGCATCATGCGGAGTTTAGAAAGCTGACATAGTGTGGAATCTCCACTCTCCAGGGATGTTGCAGCATGGCTTGGTCCCTCCATGTATTTCATAGAGATCATAGAGAAGCTTTAGTTGTGGATGGGTAAATTTGATTGTATTTCAAACTCTAATCTGTTTTTTGCTCAATTCTCATCATTGTGTATCCATGTATTCCTTTTTTAGAATCAAAGAACATGAATCCTAATTACTGATCACTGTGAAGCTGTAACTGTGGACACATATTTTCGGAGTACATTTCCATTTTCTGTGTTTTCTTTGCTCAGTTTTCCTATCCATATATTCTTCTTCCTTTCTTTTTGGAGATTGGTAGGAATCAAAGCATGTTCCTTTGTTTGGAAGAAGACTTCTAGATCTGTAGCAATAATTTTTTGATGGTTTATATATACAATCAAATAGGTGATGGTTTTTACTCTGCGTTATTTTATGAGGAAGTTATCATTTGATTTATATCTCACAGTTAAAAAGAACAAAATCATACTATACAGTAACTAGTTGCACGTGATTTTTTATGCTATATAGCTCCTTGCTTTATATGTACTCTTTACAATTGAATACAATGACCATGACTTGATGTATACAAAGATAATGGGTCAACAGATCATTTGATATAGTCATTGTATTTCTTAATCTAGCATGTTCATTTTATATATTCATTTGTGTTAGTCTGTACAGTTATGATATATACAGAAATTATGCTTTGTATGCTTTTTGAATGGATTATGAGGTTTGTATGCTTTGTATACATAATTTTGTTCCGTATATTCATTTTCCAGTATGTATTTTCCCACAATATTGTATGCTTTGTAATGTTTCATTTGAATAGACTATAAGGTCGCAGAGAGTATATAATCTTGGAAGAAAGAAAAACGGCAATAAGAAATGATTTTTATATATGATTTCACATTTTTTACTGTTATAATTCATTTGATATATGTTTATTGTAGTGACCCGCGGGTACCCGCGGGTACCCATTACCCATTCAAATAATTTGGGTACCCACTAGAACCGGGTACCCGTTGAAATGGGTCGGGTCGACCCGTTGGCCCGATGATGACGGGTCGAGGCGGGTCATGATTAAATGGGTCGGGTACCCGCCCCATGAACACCCCTACTCCCATGCCTTATGGAATGATTTATGTGTAAGCGGTGAAAAGTTGGAGATCTGACTCAACATCATATTCGTCCGTCCTAGAGGAAAATACTTACGCAGGAATGTGGACTTCATATTGTCCCATGTGGAAATCTCCCTCCCCAAGTGACTCAACCAGTAAAGAGCCTTATCTGCTAAGGCAAAGGGGAAGGTCTTGAGGCGTATAACCTCATGGGTAACTCTTGGATAACTCGTCATTCCACATATCATCTTAAACTGCTATAAAAATGTGAACGAGTCCCTCTGAAGTGTTCCCATAAAATTTGGGAAGCAATGAAATGAAAGATGGTCTCAACTCGTATGACCCTTGACTCAGTGGTAACCGAATCCAAAGTGTCCTAGCTCCCGGTTCATACTCATCTCTCAATGTAGCAAGAACCACGATAGTTGGAGGTTCCCAACTTTTGCTCTCAGTGTAGTAATCTCAGCTCTAAGCTCATCCTAGACTCTACACTAATCTCTAATCTGTACGCTCATGTGTTGGAGTGTGTCTAGAATCCCTGTTGTGATATACGAACCTAGATCAGGCCTCTCATCTATATGTCTCTCATCAACTAGTCTATCCTCAACAGCTCTATCCTCGACTGGTGCCTTCCCTCTAGCCATGTCCATCGAATCATCTTACAAGGAAAAAAATCTCATAAGTACTATGTGAAAAAAGTCTCATACAGATAAGTCATCGTTATATGAACTATAGAAAGGAATATGAGATGTGTTGCTAAATACAAGATAAAACGATAATTTGGAAATGAATAATATTAGTTGTTATATCATTAACATCAGAAAATATGACAATCAATTTTAAATTAGTTGTTGTCTTAGGTCACTTTTATTTAGTGTATTTATTATTTAAAGAAAATAAACATCCTAAAAAATAAAAAATATATAAAGAATTTCCAAAAAAATAAGTATAATTTGTATTTTTAAAGAAATCCAAAGTATTCCTTAGATTCACTAGCATCCACCATATAAATTTCATAACTATATATTAAGTTTTCATAGCAAAATCTCAAAAACAATTCAAAATTCATAATAGTCACAAAATAAATTAAATAAAAATTTAGAAACATAAATTATCCTCATTAGAGAAAAATTATAGAATATAAATAATCCTAATTTTATGCATATTATTACATTCTATAGATTTTAATCAATCTCACACTAATATATTATGATTTAAAATGTATTATCCTCTTTATACCTTGTTTGAAATAAATACACATTGTCTATAGTAAATAATTTTTAAACTTAAATAATGATAATTACAAATTTTCAAAAAAAGTAAAAAATTGATAAACCCAAAAAAGATTTTCATGGTATAATTTTATAAAATTTTGATATATGAAGTAAATAAAAATTCCAAAAAATATTATATAATAAACCTAAAATTCAAAAGGATTTTAAAAATCAATAAAACATAGGAAATAAAATAAATAAAAAGTAAAAAATGAAAACAAAGTGATAAATATAAATTCTTTGTAAAAAATAGTATATATCTATATATCGACATATAGGTTGATAAGAATTACTCACATACCTTAAACAATAAATAGAATTCAAATATAAACGGAATAAAAAATTAGTATAAAAATCATTCGTATTTTACCCTTACACCTCAATACAAATAGTTGGCCGTTCTGTTCGACCTTGGAACTTAACCCAAGCAAATGAAAAATCAACCTTGTTTTGATTTTGATTTGTTCTTCTCATATACAACAACTCGATAATTAACTTTAATTAGAAAATCAAGAAACACCGATATCAACATTCTTCAACTCTCTGGATTTTTTCTCAACAATGTTCCCGCAGTTCTCTAGAATATTTATTTCACAAAAGTCATGTTGTATAGAAAACAACATGGATCAATGAAATATTTTGGTTTTTTTACATGAATTCGCTATTACTAGTTTAGTTTCATTACTAGCAAATTATATGTCTCGATAAATCCCATCTAGATTAAGGAACTTTGATGAATTTAACAGCAAACAAACCTCCTGTCTTCTTAGGAATCACAACTATGCCAATCACCAGAGGTTTACTCGAATGCAATTCATGAATCATCTGAAAATAACCACGTCAAGTTTCTATTCGAAGAAGAACACGAGAGAACATTTGTAAATGTGAGGAATTCTGTTTTTGAAAAAGACGGCAGAAAGCATGAATAATGAGTTGTGCTACTCAGTCAAACAAAGTATCTTTTCCTGCTCAACCTTCACTCTGCTCAGCTGTGGGACCTGACTTTGAATGCTCCGATCCCAACCATTGGGACATGCTTTTGAATCACCAGTCACTGTCTGTGGCCTGTCCAATACCACGGTTTGAATGGCATTTTGCCTCGAGGGACGCTGGGAATACATGGGATTCAACGTCTTGTCAATTTTCGGGATTGCCGAGACCTGTTGTAACTTGAGAGAGATTGGAGGGCTGGAAAGGGATGCCATTGCCAGGTGATATGAACATGAGACTGCAACTAAAACAGATGCTTTATTGCAGGCAAACTCAGACCACTTGAGCTCTGCGGGCTTTATCATGTGGGGACTTCAATTTGATTTGTCAGGGAAAGCTTCAACACGTCACAGCTGCATGGAGATAGCTGCCGTTGATGATTGGCGAGATCAGGTTGTAATGGCTTGATACAGGAAACGGATCCTCTGCTACAGAGTCCCATGCAGCAGACTCTGCAGTAAAAGCGTGGATCGTTCGATCTTGATCGAGTGATTCCTATAAATTCGTACTTTTTTGTGAAGTACGAAAATATCTCATTGATTCTGACCACATTCCAATCAACCTGTTCGCACAGCATATACACTCTTGGATCGTCGTATGCCAATTGCCATTTTAGTGGAAAGTGCTAAGAAAGGAGTTTGCTGTTAATTGACTCACTGTAAGCTTCCTTTTCATGCTATTAACTTGTGAGTATTATGAGAAAGCAGTGGGAGTAGTCAATGATTTTTGTATTCTTGCGCAGGCCGTACTCAAAATATATGACGATATGTGTGAAAATTAAATATGACATCACCAATTCCTTCATATTTTAGAAATTTCATGAATAAGTGATTATTCTAAGTTTCTAGATTTTTATTGAGAAGATGAGCTCCCCCTTCCCTAGAGTTTTCTTAACTTTATTAATATCCAACTTTCTAAAGTTTTCTTGGGTACGTTATATCTCATACTCTTCAAAGTGATTAGAACACAACTGATGCATTATGTGGAGAAATCAAAGTGAGTCCATTATGTGGAGAAATCAAAGGAGAGGAGAGTTAAGCTTGAAAGTTTTGTTGCCATGGTCAATTGAGTGCTAGTTCTTGTTAGAAAGTTGAGAGGTGGTTGTATAAAACTATTGTGTGTATTATTTTTTTGAAGTAGCAATATTCAATACATTATTATTATATCAGGACCTTGTTCTTTCTATGGGTTCTAAAGGTAGGTCTTGTTAGGAACATTATGTCCATCCACTAGATAAACATAGTCGTGTTTGTCCTTCATAAAAGTACAGTAATGGTCATTCAAGTTCATAACGAGATTTTTTTGTCCATCTATTGAGTCAATCTTTGATATCTTCGAAGGGGGTTTTCCACCCTCGCACTGTATAGGATAGTAAAGTCACTTGGTCCACAACCGATTTTCTTTGACAAGTTATAAAATATCTTTTCATCAAGCAGACAAATGTTGTTTGTACAAATAACTACATGAAGACGTTGAATAGGCCTAATTACAACCATTGAGAGACATGCATCGAGTCAAATCTTCAAAGACATGACCTTTGAAGGTTAATGGAGGTGACGACGGGCCATCAACAGAACAAGCAGATGTGTTAAGGAAATGGAAGATCAAGATTGAGAAGGTAATGTTTGTGCTCAATATGATAATCGAGGAGGATCAGATCGAGCACATACGACATCCACCACATTAAAAGAATCATGTGACACACTTGCCATGCTATTTTGGTGCAAAATTGATGTGCGGTTGCATTTACTTGAAAATGAGTTGACAATGCTCAAGTAGAGAAAAATGGCAATCACTCAATACTTTACAATGTATGTTCACTCTTCTAAAAATTTAGTGATCCCCATAGATGTAAATAATTATTATTCATGGTCGAATGTCAGAATTTAGTGCCTTTGTCATGGTTATCATAGGACCGCCTACTCCTCCCTTCTTATAAGAGTTTGAAAGTTACGTAGAAAATCAAGAGACTTTAGCGGAGAAAATGGCTAATTTGCTATAAAAAGGAATTAATGTGCACTATTTACTACACATAAACAAAGAAAGATGTATGAAGGATATAAGGAAGATTCAACTCCTCAAGTGTAGTGATGCCCTCTGGGAAGCTTCAAAAAGATGGGAGCCCCATATGATCTATCATAAAGGCCAAATGATAATTTTTTTTATAAAAAGAATGATGGATGCTTCATTTGTAGGAAGAAGGAACACCATGTTTGTGATTACAAATTTAGGAAAAAGGCTTTTGAATGTTATAGCACAAGAATAAGAGGTCAATTTGCTAATTTCAAAAGATATTGGGATAAAGAGGCTTATGTGATGATCATTCAAGAAGATGAATTTCGACAGTAAAGATGACTTCAAAAGTTGATTACAACAACATTTGGATAGTCGACTTAGGTTGCTCGACTCACATGACTATAGATAAGGATAAGTTGCAAGAGTTGTCTTTACAAAGATAATCGAGTTGTTGTAACAACCAAAAACAAGATCAAAGTTGCCAATAGCGCATGTGGGATGCACAACAATTATTTCATGATACAATTCAAAGAAGATGAAGGTTTATCATGTCCATCATTTTCCAGATATGAAGAAAAATCTTCTCTCAATATCTAGACTAATGCCTAGTTTATCGTGTTTAGTCACGAAGATGTTCGGATATATAAAATTTTCAGGCTTCAAGATATTCTTGTCATGAAAGGAAGACAAGTCGAATTTATCTATGTTATATCATCCGAGTCTACCTACATAGATAAAGTAGGGAAATGAGATGGATGATCTCTAGTACATGAAGATTGGATATATGAGTTATCTTAAGTTGAAAATAACAATGAATCACCCAATGCTCAAAGGTGTTCCACGATTAGATGTTCGAAAGATACGATTTGTTCTATATGCTAGTTGGTAAGACTCATAACGGCGTATAAGGAATTTGGATTTCATGAAATGGAGCCATTGTAGTTGATCCACTCAGATGCACTCGGTTCATTCAAGTAGCCTTGTACATAAATGTGATAAATGTTAACTTTCATTTATGATTTTTCAAGATACACTTGGACCTCATTTCTTAAAAAAAATCTTAGGTTCTCTTCAAGTTTAAATTACTTTAAAGAAAATTGGATGCCTATTAATAGATAATGGTGAGAAATAATATATGGCCAAAATAAGATATAGTTGTGAAAAGAATAATTGTCATCTTACATGGACATGTTAAAGCTTACTCTATGCAAAACATTTTCCACTTAGATTTTGAGAAGAGTGCATAAAGATTGGTAAAACATTGTCAACATCTTACCTCAATTGAAGTTGGGCTTTGACCTCCTTTCCGAAGATAACGGAAGATAAATATAATTGCCCGTCATTTTCAAAGATCTAGATCAGCTTGATATGTTTTCAAAATTTACCATCTTTGTAGTAAGTTTGATAAGAAGACAAAGCAATGCATCTTTATCGAATATTATATAAAAAGTTGGAGATGTTGTAATACAACCATTTGTTGACGGTAAACATCAGGAATGTTGTCTTTGATGAGGCATAAACATGGAGATCATCAACAATGCAATTATAGTCTCAATGAAAACAAATGATGTGTCTATATCTATATAGAAGATAGTCAACCCATAGAAAAGTGGAGTTGATCAAGGAAATTCAGAGGAATCTCAGCCTACTGATACATGCCTGACTCGCAGTTAAGAACAGTGTCGCATGTAGCGAACTGTAGAGAGATACCTATTAATCAAACAAAAATAAAATAAAATAGGAGAGAGAGAAAGAGAAAGCGAATAAGAGGCTCTTCTCCTATTTTATTGTCCACTATTTATTTATCCAGACAAGTGTTCCTGGGTCGAACATAAAGAGACAGAAAATCACACTTTGATTTTTGAAGAAAATATTTTTATGCTTTTTTATTTCTTCTTATAGAAAATCTTTTTATTGGTTTTAGTTTTTTTTTAATTTTCTAATTTTTATTTAAATTTTTAAAGTGATAATTTTCAAAACAAATGTGATACAATATAGTATATATGTAATAGAAAATATGGTGTGATACTATATAGTAGATGACACAAAGAAGACTTGAGCAACATGCTCAAGAACACACGCATCAAAACCAAAACGAAGTTGAAAATAGAAGAATTAAATCTCAAAAAAACACGATAAAAATACTTAAAAAATCGAATAAAATTAAAACTAGTGTAGTTGTGTAACTACCCCAAGAAAATCATCAAATAATGATGTCAATAAGTATCCTAAAAAGTTCAATGTCTATAGGGTATCAATGTAAACAAAAATATAAAAGAAATATAAAGGTTTCTCAATTAGGTCCCTGATCAGGGACCTAATAATAATAAAAGTACTATAGATTTACACTTAGGTCCATGTGCGGGGACCTAAATGTAATAATAAAAAACTTCTAGAGCTATAGATATTTCTAGATATGATCTGAGCTTCTTTGAAGTTTTTTCACCATTTCGTGAACGTGCGGCCTGGATTAAATGGTGCAGCTGGATCTTGGCCCTTGGATGTGCCATGTGTAGCGCACTTGTAGCGCAAGTTCCTCAACATTTCTTCCCCAATTACCAAGCGGTGATGATACTGTCACCCCTCCTCAATTCTCCGGTAGTGAAGGCTATTGAGGACCTCTTGCAGGGCCAGAAGGGGTTCACCTACCCCCTTCGAGCTCGTCTGCGGTCAATAAGAAGGAGACGAAGTCTCTGAAGGTCGGAGAAGGCTCCTGCTAGTGTTTGGAGGAATGGAATAGCAAAGGCCATGGAGATTCGACGATTCTTGAAGATGGTTGCAACTTTAATTGAATTAAAGGCTATGGCTCGCTCAAGATGGGTAAGCTACCTACAAAGAAACTGTTTGTGCTCGATTCAAAGAGGAATCAAGCCAATATGTGAAGAATTCTTGCAGATATAATAAGTTCTAGAATGGGTTCTTTGGATCATATTTGGATACAAATCAGAGTCAAATAGAGGATGGTTTTCAATTGAAATCGAAGAAGGGTGATTAGTTGATTTAAGATGCATGACTTGCTATCCTAATTGGGTACGAGACAACAACAAGAACAACAAAGCCTTTTCCCACAATTAAGTAGGGTCGACTATATGGATTCTTTGCTTCAATTTTGATCTATTTTGGGTCAATCTCGAGCATATATCCAAAAAAACAAAGATTCATTCGTATAGTCTCTTTCCAACACTTTTGGGCCATCCTCGCCCTCTCTTAGCCGGCTCAACATCCCAACACTCTCATCTCCTAACTGGTGCATCAGCTGGCCTTCTTTGTAAATGACCAAACCATATTAAGCGATTTTCTCGCATCTTATCTGCCATCAGAGCTACATTAACTTTCTTTCTAATTACATTATTCCGAATCTGATCTTTATGTGTGTGTCCACACATCACCTTAGCATTTTCATTTCTACTACATCCATTCTCTGCACATGTCTATGGTTCACAAGTCAACAATTAGATCCATAGAGCATAGCAGGTCTCACGGCTGCTTTGTAAAAATTTCCTTTATTTTTCAAAGGAATTTTCTCATCACAGAGAACAACAAAGGCTCTTCTCCACTTTAGCCAGCTTGCGTTTATTCTATTAGTAACATCTCCATCAATTTCCCCATCATGTTGTAAAATAGATCCCAGATATCTAAAAGAATATCTCTTCCGAATGCTATCACCACCAATTCACCTTAATTCCTTCACCACTGCTTCCATCAAAGGTGCACTCCATATATTCCATCTTAGCCCTATTTATACGAAATCCTTTAGTCTCCAGATCTCAAGATTCTCATTTACTCCATCTCTAGTCTCGTCAATCAACACAATATCATCAGCAAATAACACGGACTATGGTAACTCATCCTGAATGTGACTTGCTAACTTGTCCATAATCAAAGTAAAAAGAAATGGACTCAAAGCTGAACCTTGATGTAAACAAATGTTGATGTCAAAATAGTCAATCTTCCCAGACTGGGTCCTTACACAAGATAAAGCCCTATCATACATATCCTTTATGAGATTAATGTACATGACGGGTACTTGTCTCTTCTCCAAAACTCTCCACAATGTCTCTCGTGGGACAAAATCATAAGCCTTCTCTAAATCAATAAACATCATAGGAGGTTCTTCCTTTTAGCTCTATAAATCTCCATTGTTCTCCTCAGCAAATGGATGGCTTCAATAGTTGAGCGACCTGGTATGAATCCGAATTGGTTTTCTTTTACTTTGGAAACTTGCGTGAACCTTCTTTCGATCACACGTTCCCAAATTTTCATAGTGTGCTCGTCATCTTAATACCTCTGTAATTTGAACAATTTTGAATGTCTCCATTATTCTTATAAAGAGGCACCACGATACTCCTCCTCCAATCTTCAAACATTTTCTTGCTTCGTCAAATAACATTGAATAGATTTGTAAGCCAAGTCAAACCGTGCTTCCCTAAAACTCTACATACTTCTACATCGATGTCATCTGGTCCTACACCTTTCCCAGGTCTCGTAACCTTCGAAGCCTCCTCTACTTACTTTCTTTGTATTCTTCTATAGCTTGCACGATTCAAGTAACATTCACTACTAGCTAGATCACCCAAAGTGATCTCTCTATTTCCTTCCCCAATGAAAAGTTTATGGAAGTACTGCTCACATCTAGTCTCTGTATCCTTATGAGTAACAAGCACATGACCTCCCTTGTCCTTAATGTATCTCACTTGAGAAAGTTATTTGGTCTTTCTTTCTCTTTCATTAGCCAACCTGAATATATCCTTTTGACCCTCCTTAGAGTCAAGATTTTTTTACAAAGCTTCATAAGCTTTTAACTTATCTTCTCTTACAACCTTTTTTGCTTCCGTCTTCGTTATTTTGTAGTTTAAGATAGTTTCCTCTGTTCTATCCTTAGACATAGCTTTAAAACATGCTATTTTAATTTTTAGCTTATCTTGCACCCTTTCACTCCACCACCTAGCCTCCTTTTAACTTGAAGCTCCTTCCTTTGACTTTCCTAGCACCTCTTTGTCTACCTCTCGGATACAAGATGCTACTGTCTCCCACATATCGTTTGCACTTTCGCTACAATCCCAAGATAAATCTTCTAAAACCTTCTCCCTAGAGCTCGACTGCTTCAGTGGAAGATTCTACCATATAATTCTAGTGATCTTAGGAACTCTCCTTTTCTTTACCAACCTTTTTATTTGCACATCCAAGACTAACAAACGATGTTGGGTTGTCAAACTCTCTCGTGGAATTAATTTGCAGTCTTTACAACAAAATCGATCTCTTCTCCTCAACGTAAAGTAATCTATCTTTGTTCTATTCGGGACACTCTTATAAGTAATTAAATGCTCCTTCTTCTTCTTGAAGAGATTGTTGCTATGAAAATATCATATGCCATTACAAAATCCAAAATGACTTTTCCATCTTCAATTCAACCCCCAAAACCATGTCCTCTGTGAACACTAAAATACCCTGAAACATCTTTTCCCACATGTCCATTAAGATCTCCACCTATGAAAATCATCTCTCTTTTCAGGATCCCTTGTAAAATCTTATCCAGATCCTCTTGAAAAGCTTGTTTAGTCCTTTCGTATAAACTAATTTACGGTGAATAAACTGAGATGATATTTGGAATTTCTTCTTTTAGCACAAATTTTAGCAAAATAATTCGATCCCTGAATATTCGTACCTCAACCACACAATCCTTCAAATCCTTATGAGCAACCACTCCAACACCATTTCTTCCCTTATCTTTACCCGAATACCAAAGTCTAAAGCATGTCTTCTCGATCTCCCTTGCTTTCTTTCCAATGCATCTAGTCTCTTCAATACACAGTATATGAATCTTACTTCTTTCCATCGTATCCACTATTTCCATCAATTTTTTAGTTAAAATGCCAATATTCCAACTACCAATACGTAAAAAAAAGTTTTTGTATGTTTTATTTAATTAATACTACAAATAGGAAAAATGAAGGATGTTTTTTATTTATAAAAAATTATAATGAAATAAAATGCTAAACAAAAAATACTGAAGATAAAGTGGATTAGCGAGAGCTTATGGTAATTATTAAGGAATTAATGAAAAAAATTAGCTATTTATTAATCACAATTAACGAGTAATTAAAAAGTTTGGAATCATAGGGATCTAAATGCAAATATTCTTATTTAGAGAATAAAAAGATAATAAAATAAAAAAGCAATGGCAATAGTGCAAATTTCACATGAAAATGGCTATTCTATGAATAATTTATTCTAGAAGGCAAAGAATAACAGAATACTATAGGCCTTTTAATGCAAATAACCACAATGTCATGTGTTGTGCATGTTTATCTGTTCAAATAGGAATTAGTGGCAAATAAAAATAACAAGGAGTAAACTAACACGAATCTTCAAGACACAATAGTTAGACATAGGTCCCAATGGGGACTTATTTACAAAACATGAAAACAACAAGGGCCTGGGAGCAAATCTTCAACTATACATCCTCGTGCAAATTGGATGCCTCTGATCTGAGCTGCTCTAGATATAATCAACAGCTCATATTTTGGCATTATTGTGCCTTTGAGATTCGAAGTGGTGCTCTACTTCTTGATCGGATGACAATGGGGGACGATGGAAGAATGATGGGGAGGGGGATCACTTGTGAACTTTGATTGGTCAAATTGCGGTCAATCTCAGCCCAAATCAACGTTTGAAGCTCGTTTCTCTTTCCTGCTGCACTCTAGCGTTGACCTCATGTGAAGTCCGATGATGATCCGATCAAGATATGGAGCTCTGAAAGTCGATGAGCACAGATGGAGCTCTAGATTTCGATTCACTGCTCCAGAACGCATCCTAAAGACCTACAATGGAGTTATTGCTCGAAGAATATCCTACAGCCATCGTTATTAGGCATAAAATGAAAGAAACATGAGGGGATGGGGATCTCCAGTATGACAGGAAAATGAAGAAGGGTCGTGCGAATGTAATGCGATTATTAGATGTGAGAATTGATGATCAAAGAGCTCCAATCGTGCAGATCGGAGATCAGGTAAAGATGATCAAATTTATGCTAATAAAAGAACTCAAATGCGAAATTAAAGCTGAATTGAAAAGGGATTACCTAAAGTGATCCAGCGGTAAAGGAATGATGGTCGTAGCCCCGATCTATTGTGGAATTTAGAGAATCATCGATGCCTCCGACGAACTCCGACGACGTATTTGAATCACGTCCTCCCAGCAAGTCCTCGCTATCCTGATCACGGAGGAGCCTTGTTGTCACCTAGGCCCTCTCAAAAACTCGATCACAAGAGAAGATATTCTAGAAAAACAAATTAGAAGATGAGGTTGAGCTAAAGAGGGGGATTTATAGAAGTAGGGCTGGCGAAATTTGAAAGAGGAGGCGCATGCGAGTTAAGGCTCGGATCAATGAAACTATTATTGGGTGAGATCAAGTGTTATTCGGGCAATAGAAATTAAGAAATAAAGGATTATTGATGGTCGAGTCAGCTAAGAAAAAGATAAGAAATAGGTCTAGTGAGACACTTTATTGGATAGGGCAGGAAGATAGAGAGTTGACCAGGATTAGCGGGCCAGGGTAAGCCAATAGGATCCCAATCCGAATAGGACAAAATCCATAACACAACAAAACATGCTAAAAATATAAATAAATAAATAATAAATATGAAAATGAAATTCAATTAAATAATTATCTAAATAAAATATGTATATAATTAAATAATCTTAATTTAGGTGAATTTTAATAAATTAAGTAAGTTAAATAATTAGGTTAAAATAAATAGTAACCTTTATTCATAGGTAATTATACCTATATACATTGCCATGATTTTTAATAATTTATTTTTACAAATAAATATAATTTAATATTTTATTTATTTACAAAAATTTTCTATAATTTTAAATATATTTTTATTTTATTTTCATGAAATAATTTATTCACTTTAATAAATAAGTACATTTACAATAGGGTAAAATGTGTATGCCCCCTAGGGGGAGCTAACTTAGCTCCCCCGCCATTTTTTCACAAATTTTTTTATTTTTTATGAAATCTAAAATCGTGTAAATTCATTATTAAATCCCTATACTATGTCATTCAAATTTCATGCGAAACAGAGACTCATACGACCTCCATCCAAACGGGGTCGATTTAAAAAATCCTATTACCGTTTAAAAAATGACTGTCTGGATGGAGGCCGTAGGAGTCTCTGTTTGACACGAAATTTTTATAACATAATATAGGGATATAGTGATGAATATTCACGGAAAAAATTTTCAAAAAAAATGAAAAAATTGAAGAAAATAGGGTGGGGGGAGCTAAGTTAGCTCCCCCTAGGGGGCAGCCCCATTTTCCTCTTTACAATATGCATAGCGGTATATGTACAATATATACAATGAATTAATTTTTAGTGATTTTGATTTTGTGATTTTTATTTTCATTTTATATTAATAAAATAAATATATAAAAATATTTAAAAATACAATATGTTGAAATATGTACATAAAAAAATAAAATAAGATATTTCGTACAACGTAGAATAAAGGTACAATATACAATACACTCCAAAAAGCCACTTTTTGCATCTTTACTCTGATTTGAATGAAACCACTTTCATTTTGAAGCTTATTTTATTTATAAAATAATAAAAGTGAGTTTGATTTATTTTAATTTTTATGGAGAAGATATGGTTCTAACAAGTTTGGTTCCGTGGTCATTATTTACACAATGTACAATGAATCTTCTTGCGATTATTTTTATTATTTATAAATTATTTTTATGTGTAAGTTCCAAGAAGAAAATACTTTTATTTGAGATGAATTGAGTGATAAATAAAATAGAATAAGGAATTATAAACAAAATAATTGTGTATGTGCATTTTGTACAAGATGAGTGAATGGAATTTAATTTCTTTTATTTTTCTACACTAGGCATGATCTCTCCCTACTTTATTCTGAGGTTTTAAATCTAGATTTCGATTTCATTTCGAGAGGTTGAAAAAACGAAACAATTTCGAAATTTCGTCAATTTCGACCAAAATCGACCTGGATTTGTGAAGGAACGATATATATCGAAATTACAAATTCAATTCAAATTTTGTGGTGTGATTGCACCTGCCACTTTAATTATTTTTGTGTATGCTTTTCCATTTTCTATAAATACTTCCCATGATCCAATTATCATAAAAAATAGATGTAAATGCTTGATTAATTGCTCGTGCATGTTACATATTTTTGCATTTTATATTTATAAAAAATCAAAAGAGCATGTTTTATTCCCTATTTAACTTGAAAAATTAAAAATTATAAAACCATTCTGAAAAAAATCCAAAAATAGTTACTATTAATTATCCTATTTTATCACTATAGACTAAATATCACTAAAAAATCAAACAAAAATCCTAAAAATCACAAACCCTTGCTAAACCTAAAAAAATGCAAAATATTTTGAAAAAAGTGTAACAAAATTATTTTTTTCCATCTATTTTTTAAATATAAAATTTACTACATATTAAAAATTGTTTTGAGAAATTTCGAATCTATTTACGATTTTATGTCTCCAAACAATTCGGTCTATTTAATTAATAATATATTTGGGATATTTTGATTTGAAAAAATACATAAAAGTTAGTAGAAGACACCAAAAATTACCAAAAATAGAAGAATATTTAAAAAACATAAATATTTGATTTTGTGAATTTTGACGATATATATAGTTAAAATACCCTATATTGTATTATATAACTATATATAGTTATATCAAAATTAATATTGTTATGAATTATATTAAATACCTAAATATATTTTTAAACCATTTAAAAATAAAAAGAACCGTTACATTAGAATCATACAAATAATGTTTGAAATATAAATAAAAATAATGATAAAATAGTTTGAAAAATAATAAACATTTTTTATGTTTTAATTATTAAAATAATTAACTAATTATTATTGAATTAACAAGGTTTTCCTTTTTTGTTTTGTCTCATCTGGTCCTATGTGGACCAATTACAAGGAAAGTTGACACACATGTCAACTATCCTTCCAACCCTCTAACCCATGTCAGAACTCATTAGACACCCTTCTTCTCAATTTTTCTACTCTTCCTCCCTGCCCTCTTCTTCCTCGAGTAACCTACCACCATGCAGCCTCCATATCTTTCTCCCACGCCATATGTATAAATGGTGAGCGAGCACAACACTCAACGGACAAATTCAACAATTAACCCTCAGTAAATAAATAAATAAATAAAATCAAATAATATGGATCAAAACTTATTTTAAAATCCTACATATATATGTGTATAGTGCAAGTACACAGGGAACAAGTTGGTGTAGCAGGTATTATTATTTATAGATAAATAATAACGTATAAGTATATACGAGGTTGCATAATATTTACTCACTCAATGTCTTTGTGGGTTTTTAAATTATTTATTTGTTCGTATTTATTTTTTTCTAATTTTTAATCTTATTTTTATATTTTTGATTATTCATTTCTTTTTATTTAAATTATATAATAAAGGTGTATATATAGCTATATGTAATAATATATATAATATAGGGTATATATGTATAATATATATAATAAACATATGAAAATCTGACAATACAAATAACAGGTATAGTATAGTTATATATATTATAATGTAGTATTTATTTTAATGTATTTTTATTGTTTTTTTTTGTGTTTAGATTTTAAATATATATTTTTTAATATACACAATTATTTAAAATATTAGAGGAGTAAAATATAAGGAATAAAATGTATGAATATTATATACATATACACAGTACAATAGTACTCCAAAAAGTCAACTTTTGCATCGTAACTCTATTTTTAATGAAAACATTTCATTTGATATATAATTTAATTTGGAGTACAATGAAGGTGAGTTTGATGATTTTTGAGTTTATATTTAGGAGATATTAACATGTGAAGTTTGGTTTGCAACTTTTTCATCTTGCGCACAAATTCCATTATCCATTATTTTTATCAGAAATTATTTTTATAATTTTTATGTATTAGTATATAAAAGTTTCAAGTTGAATAATTTATTATTTGAGGTGTATAAAATAAAGAATGAAATGGTATAAAAATGCCTCCATATATAGTATAAAATTAGGGCATTGTTTGTAGAATATGGCCCTTATGACCCCCTACTTTATTCCTTACCGACCAAGTAAATATTGACTTTGTCTCGGGCTTTAGGGTCATTAAGTATCTTTGATGATTCATTTATATTTTTTCTTAATTCTTTTATTTTGGATTTAAGTACATGTATTTATATAGTATTTACAGACTAATTACATATGGATGTTGAATGTTAATTTACACAAATTAATTGTATTTCCAGGTGTTTCATTAGGGACTTAAAGATAAAATAAAAGAATAAAAGTAGATGAATGGCTATTCACCATGAGTGCAGTCACAAAGGTCAAGAGGCTCACGGTGCTCATTTACTCTCGCACCAAAACTCTTAGTTCGATGTGCAAGTTTATTAATAGGAGGGACATTACAAGGTCAGGGAAAACAAGATTTTCAACCACTTTCCTCACTCTTGACACCCTTAATGAGAAAAAAATATAATCTGAGGTTAAGGTTTTCCTCGAAAGATTAGAGGAACTACAAATGCTATAAGACCAAGAATGGAGAAGTAGCGAGTTCCATAGTCTTCAAACCTACAATCTGGAGCTACACCGCACATGATATCCGAGTTTTCACACCTTTGGTTTGTTTATCACATGTAGCTGATGCATATCAATGCCCATCCGTGGACTTTGTCTACGGAGGGCTTGAAGAGGTCAAGCATGAGATAATTGCATCTTTCAATAGTGTGAAGTTGTCTTGCAAACTTATTGTGGGTGTTATTATCTCCTATACCAAAGGAAGGATTGATAGTCCATTGCATCTAGTAGCTTATTAGTTGAAACCATTCTTCTTCTACACAAAGTTTTGTGGTTATTTGGATATTGTGTTAAGAAGATGGTTTAAGGGCTACATGGAAGGATTTTATCCAGATTTGATTATACAAGATGTAATCCTTAGGGCTGAACTTCTGACATACGGATTTGTATACATAGATTTTGGCAAACCATTAGATGTAAGACAAAGGATGAAAAATGATGGTAATTACAATCTGGTTATATTGGCCATTGTTTTCAATTCATGTCATTTGAGTCATCTTTTATTTTATTAACTTAATTAATTCTCGATTTTAATAGCTAATTAGTAGTATAATCATGTAGGTGACAATCAAGATCTTGAGATTGGCATCTTCATCCTTTGGATGTGAGCATAATTTGATACATTTGACTTGGTAATGACTCCATCAACCTAATTTGATTAGTAATAGTAAAAATTAAAATAGTAATTGACATAGATTTACAATCTTACTTGTATTTTGACCTTCATATCCATAATAAGAATAAAAACATGTTGGAGACGAAGAGGTTGAACAATCTTGTGTGTTTCAATTCCAACTTGCAGGAAAATCGAATTGAGGAAGAATGAGATCCTCTTTCGTCTCCTGATCGTGCACACTTGGATGAATGGACCTGATATGTTAATGCTTAGGACGAGGAGTTTTTTCCATGTTCTACATTAATTTGGGGTACTGATGAATCTGTGATTCATCACTCTAAAAGTTGAAAATAGAGCTTTGTTCCCGAGTAATTAGAGGTATATTTCTACTTATATTGCATAATTAACATTCATGCATGCAAGCATAATATCGGCATTTTAGCATTTATATTTGCATAAAATAAGAAGCCAATTTCACTTGTAAATATTCACCTGTATATTAGATAAAATACCTTATTTCTATATATTTTATACTAACTCCCAATCTAATAAAACTAACTCTATTGTGTACATATGACTAACATTAATTAAAGAAAAATATCAAAAAAATACTAACTTGTAAAATTGACCAATAAACCCTCAATCCAAGATTGAAATTAAGAGCCTTAAAATGCACATATCTCTCTCATACAATGTCTGAATTAGTTCTACTCACTTTTAAAGTAATATACATTCAGAGACCTTCGAAACAAGACCAATTTCACTAAAATCGGAGCTCGTATGCAAAACTTGAGTTTTGGGCCCCTTTTGTACATTGTACATAATGACCGTTTTACCCCTGCATTTTCTCATTTTATTTTCTTCATTATTAAAAATCCAAAAAAATTAGATTAAGTTGTAAATATTCTCCTCATATTTTCTCTATTTTTATTTTGATTTTTTTCTTACTGAAAAATGATAAAAAAATCACAAAAGATAAAAATGCGGTATTTTATATCTATAAGGTACCACCCAAAAATACATTTTGTACAGATAATTTCCTTTGATTTTTGGCTCTTCACAAAAGTTTTAGATCTCATCGAGACGGGCAACTTTCGTGTTGACCACTTTTTGATTTAATCCCTTTTGTTATTTCTTTTTTATTTTCTTTACATTTAATCTTTGAATTTTCTAGGAGCGACATGTGGCAGCTCCTGGAGCCGCCACATGTCACCCCATTTTCTTTATTTTCGAATTTATTTTATTATTTTCGGATTTATTTTTTATTATTTTCGGATTTTATTATTTTATTATTATTATTTTAATTATTGTTATTTTTAGTAGCCTACTTATTTTATATTATTATTATTATATTATTATATCCCCCTTTTACCTCTTCTCTCTTTTCTTACTCCCCACTCCAAGCCAATAACTCCCCATCTTCTCCACTTTCTCCACCTATTTTCTAACATCCCCCTCCTCTTTATATTCCCATCTCCTCCTCCATTATTCTTCATCCGTCGTTCTACAAGCGAGATAGGTTCTAGCTCCGTCAAAGCCGTGAGGTGACAGCTCCTTCTTCGACGTCGAGCAACGACAAGCCGAAGGCGAGATCCGAGGTGGAGAGATCAACCTCGTCGCAGCCGCATCCAAGCTGCATAGCTTCTCTGAATTTTTGTCGAGTCGGATCGAGACCACAACGAATGCCGCACACCGCGGCTTCATTTTCGGCGAATCACAGGTAAGTAATCCCTCAACTTTTCTTTGTCAATTTTTTTATCTCACATTATTTCTTGTTTGTCACCAAAACAATTCATAAACAACCACAATTTCATCATCATTTCATTCACCACATCATAATCACTTCATTTTTATCACCACCACTACCACATCAATCATCATCCTTATTCGCCACCATCACCACATAAATCACAAATCACCCATTCATTCACATTTTTATTCACAATTTGCAAAATATAAAAACAAAAAAATATACAAAACAAAAAACATAAAGCAGGCTGCACGTCCAGAGCCTCCACCTCCACGTCTGTGCGATGGCTGTCGGCCGCAAGCAGCCACCTCGCGAAACCGCGCCACCATTCCAGCACCCGCCTCCTCCTTTGGCCGCCTGTCGCCGCCTCCAGGCCCCACGCGCGGCCCCCCACAGCTTCTGTCTGCCCGCGCGTGGCCGCCTGCCACTCGCCTCACGGCGGCGCCGCCTCCTCGCGGTGGGCCGCCTCCAGAACGCCTGCCCCAACCGCAGGCCCCTTCGCCCGCGCACCTCCTCCGCGCGACGCGCCTCCAACGCCGGCCGCCTCCCCCGTCAGCCACTCGCGCGAAACCCGCGCGACGCGCCTCTGCCATCGGGCCCTGCCGCCCGCCTCGTCCCCGACGCCTCCTCTTCTGCACCGCAGCACCGCCCCGCGCGCGGGCGTCTGCCCATCGCACCACCGACCCAGCCGCAACCAGCGGCCACGAGCCCGCATCCACGCAGCTACGCGCCTTCGTCGCGCGTCACCCGCTAGCAGCCTGGAGCGCCCCGACCTCGCCGCCCGCCGCGCGCCCTAGCCGCTTCCTCAAGCAGCTCCTTCAATCAGCAGCGTCGCCCTTACGCCACCGCCTCCTCCGACTCCAGCCGCTCGACGCGTGGCCGCCGCCGCCTCACGTGCCCCCGCTCGATAGTCACCGCCGTCCAAGCCCTAGCTGCCTCCCCCACTGTGCCCTGCGTGCCCTAGCTTGCAAGAGAAGATAACAAAGAGGTTCATTTGCCTTTATTTTTATTTCTGTGAAAATTGCATGTTTACCTTTTTGACATTTTCTTATTTGCAAAAGTGCCCTTAGGCACAGTTGTTGGTTTATTATTTCATTTCAGTTTTGCAAAGATACCCCTGACTTGGCATGATGATTTGGACATCAAAATAGTATCATTTTTTCAGTCCAAAATAGCCTGTAGTAGAGAAATAAAATCTTTATCCTCTGGCTATTTAATTATATTTTTTTATGAGCATCTATTTATTTATTAAAACTCAGAGAGTGAAAATCAATGATATTTTACCCATTTAAGTTCTGAAATTCGCACATCTTCATTCTTTGCTCTAAAAATTGCGAAAAAAATGTGAATGATGCCTCTAAGTGTGCTTTAATTACAGTCCAAATTTTGTCCAATTAGGAGTTGTCTTTTGCATAAAATAAATTGTATGGTGATTTCTGTAAATGATTTTTAATTAATTTCATGAATAATATTTTTGAGAAATTTCAACTCTCCTGGATTATTTATTGAAATATCTATTTTAGATAAATCAATCTTTGGATAATTTGACTTTGTGGATTAATTAGGAATTAAATACCCGCAGTCGCTCTATTTTCAGTAAAATATTCATAAAAAAATAAAAAAGTGTCAGAAAATTTCAAAATATTATTGTAGCTTCATTCCATCATGTTTATCTTCCAGTAAATTTTTCATAATTTTTGCATATCATTTGCATGAAAAATTGCACAAAAACCCCAAAAAAGTTTGCATTTTTCATTTGTGTATTTTAAATCCAAAAATTCCAAAAAAAATACATTTTGCATTCATCATTGGATTAGGTTTATAGGAAAAATATAACTTGGTCGATTTGAGTTAATTTGACATTAAAGAGTAATTTGGCTAAGTGATCGTTTTCTTAATAACCTAGTTCATCCGTATTGTTGCATTCTTGCATTTTTATTACATAAAAATATAAAAAAAATCACTTCGAAAACCGTAATCTAATCCATCTAACTTGATCCCAAGTTGTTCCTTTGCCTCCTTGAGTCGACCATGGGGCTTGCCCAGGCTAAATAAACATAAAACCGCATCTTATTTTCATTCGACGATTTATCGATTTGTGCGGTTATTTTTTATCGACGCGGATCTATCCGACTGCAACGCACTAGTCAATGATACGACATTAAAGGGTAGGTCGTCCGCGGTGCACATGCTAGGGATGTAGAAGAGAATTTTGAACTGAGAAGTAGCCAGCTAGGTGAACATGGCAGGGGAGCTTCATCTTGGAGCTCAAATGCTATGTTAATGAACGAGGAGGAGGAGGAGGAGCTACGTCTTGAAGACATATATAAAGGATTATTAATGATCGAATCAGCTAAGAAAAAGACAATAAATATGTCCGGTGAGACTCTTTATTGGGTGGGGCAGGAAAATAGAGAGCTGACCCACTTCAACGGGCTAGGGTAAGTCAATAGGATCCCAATCCGAATACGACAAAATCTAGAAAACGAAAAAACACGATAAAATATAAATAAATTAAAAATAAATATGAAAATGAAATTCAATTAAATAAATATCTAAAAAATGTTGACAATTAAATAAGATTAATTTAGGTGATTTTTTACAAATTTAAAAAGTTAAATAGTTAGGTTAAAATAAATAGTAACATTTATTCATAGGTAATTATACCTCTATACGTTACAATGATTTTTAATAATTTATTTTTACAAATAAATATATAAGTTAATATTTTATTTATTTACAACATTTTTATAGAATTTTAAATATATTTTTATTTTATTTTAATGAAATATTTTATTAGCTTTAATAAATAAGTACATTTACAATATGCATAGCGGTAATGTACAATATATACAAATAATTAATTTTTGGTGATTTTGATTTTTAATTTTTATTTGCATTTTATATAAATAAAATAAATATATAAAAATATTTAAAAATACAATATATACAATATGTACATAAAATAAATAAAATAAGATATTTCATACAATGTACAATAAAGGCACAATATACAATACACTCCAAAAAGTCACTTTTTACATCTTTACTCTGATTTGAATGAAACCACTTTCATTTTGAAACTTATTTTATTTAGAATATAATAAAAGTGAGTTTGATTTATTTTGAGTTTTATGGAGAAGATATGGATCTGACAAATTCGGTTCTATGGTCATTATTTGCATAATGTATAATGAATCTTCTTGTAATTATTTTTAATATTTACATATCTTTTGTGTGTGCAAGTTCCAAGAAGAAAATATTTTTATTTGAGATGAATTGACTGATAAATAAAATATAATAAGGAATTATAAACAAAATAATGATGTATGTGCAATTTGCATAAGATGAGTGAATAGAATTTAAGTTCGTTTTTTTATACACTAGGCATGATCTCCCCTTATTTTTTCCTTGTTGATCATGTCAAGTCTTGACCTATAGGGGTCAGAGTAAGCCTGTATATATTGCATATATACAATCTTCATTTTCTTTATTTCTTTGTTATTTATATTTTTATTATAGATTAAAAGCAATGATAATTATACAATGTTTACAAAATAAAAAATAATAAAAAAATATGGATTTATTAATATTTATAGGTGTTTAAGAATGGATTTTGATCTAAAATAAATGAATAAAGATGATGAAATGTATATTTATCAAAAATTTATACTTATACCTTTACAACTTTTGCATTTATAGTTTAATATTAAAAGTTGAATTCAGTTCAAATTTTGTGGTGTGTTTGCACGTGCCTCCTTACCTTTAATTTTTTATAGCATAAATAACCCTATGAGTTTAATTATTTTTTGTGTGCTTTTCTATTTTCTATAAATACTTCCCATCCTCCAATTATCATTAAGAAATAATTGTAAATGCTTCATTAATTGCTTGTACATGCTGCATATTTTGTTTAGCATTTTTTACGCATTTTATATTTATAAAAAATCAAAAGAGCATGTTTTATTCCCTGTTAAACTTGAAAAATAAAAAATATATGAAACCATTTTGAAAAATTCAAAAAAATATCTACTATTTATTATTTATTATCGTATTTTATCACAACAAGCCAAATATCACCAAAAAATCAAACGGAAATCCTAAAAATCACAAACCTATGCTAAATATAAAAAATTAAAAAAATATTTTAAAAAAATCGTAAACAATTATTTTTGTCATGTATTTTTAAATGTACAATTTACTATAGATTAAAACTAGTTTCATAAATTTCGAATCTATTGACGATTTTATATCTCCAAACAATTCGTCCTATTTAATTAATAATAGATTTGGGATATTTTGATTTTAAAAAAATACATAAAAATTAGTTGAAGTCACCAAAAAAATACCAGAAATGGAAGAATATTTAAAAAATAAAAAAAATTTAATTTTGTAAATTTTGACTATACATAGCTATATTTATAATTAAAGTACACTATTTCGTATAATATAACTATATATAGTTATATAACAGTAATATTGTTATGAATTATATTAAATACGTAATTATATTTTCAAACCATTTAAAAAATAAAAAGAATTATTCTTGTTTGTGTTTTCCGATTTTTATATATTTCTTTTATATATAATCTGCATATATAACCTAAATTATATATATTATTACATATAGTTATATATACACCTTTATTATATAAATAAAGGAAAAATAAATTAATAATTAAAAAATAATATTAAAAATTAGGAAAATATAAAAATATAAATAAAAAATCTTAAAATAATTAAAAAACCTACAAAAACATTGAATGAGTAAATATTGTGCAAATTAGTATATACGTGTATATTATTATTTATTTAATAATACATGCTACATCGACTTGTTCCCTGTGCTCGACATTGTACTCATACTTGCATTATACACATATATTTGTAGGGTTTTGTAATAAATTTTGATCCACATTATTTGATTTGATTGCTTTATTTATTTACTATGGGTTAATTGTTAATTTTGTTCATCGAGTGTTGGGCTCAGTCTGAAGGATATGGTTTGATCCTTAAGCGCATCACGGAAGCGTGAGGATCGCATCGTATGCGATAGGGAGCGACTAGTCGCACTCGTTTCTCGATGCAGCGGAAATTAAATTTTTTCATGTGACGAAACCACATGATCCAAGAACACTTCTCGGATCGTTTCGTCTAAACCACAAACGAGTAATAAGATTACCTCTTGAAGCGTGGTTGCGATCGAGTCTCTAAATGAAGATACCTCTTGTCTCAAGTCCGATCCGACGGAGGAGACGCTTGCGAGCGTGTTGATGAAACACGTGCTTCTCGCAATCCATGTTGATGATCCAAGCGGTGGATCTCCTGATCTCAACACACGAGATCCGATGTCTTCTTCACGAGTGAGGCGCATCGAAGGAGACAGAGATCCACGAGCAAAAGATCGGGCAGCATAACGACGATGCTGCGGCGATGAAGAAACTCTCTAGGGCATCCATGGTGGACGGCCACATGAGAGGAAGAGAGAGTAGGCATGTAGAGAGAGAGAGAGACTTATGTTCTCATTGTATAAAGAAGAGCAATGGGGTGCCTCTCCTTTTATAATATTTTGGGATCCATGGATCTCAATCCATGGGCAACACAAATCCAATGGCTCTCATTGATTTGTGTTTCTTTTAATGGCTAAGATTTATGTTGGTAAAAACCAACAGCAATTAATTTAATTTAGATTGAATCTATAAGGATAAATCAATATAAATCAATCCCAAATTAAATCAATCAAGCTTGGAGATTATGGAATGAAGATTGCCTCCTTCCATAATATTGGATTTGGTGTCAATCTCATGCAATCTCATGAGATCTCATGAGATTACATTATTCCATGGAAATCTCCAAGATTTACAACAACACTTGTTGTAAATTATTCTACAAAAATAATTCATAATTATTTTGTGAATAATGCAATCTTGCCATTAGAAAATTGTGAATCACATTCACAACTCAAAATAAAATGTGAATTACATTTTCAATTAATTGTCCAATGTGAATCCAATTCACATCAACATTTAATTAATAAATGTAAATTTCAAATAACTCTCTCTTATATATTATAAATTACATTTATAATATATATGATTAATATGGATAGTGATATCCACATTATTCATATCCATGATAATTAAATCACATTTAATCATCTTGGATCTTTATTCTCATGTGCCCAAATAATATGAATCACAATCACATTATTTGATAATTAATTCACATTTAATTATTCAGGATAACTCTCTTTATAATATGAATCAAATTCATATTATTCATGATAATTAAATCACATTTAATTATTAATTTTCTCAATGCTTGGATATATAATATCAACAATGAAATTATCCTGAACCCTTTCCTGGATAATGCGCTTTCTCCGCAAATACTCGGAGATAAGGACAGGGTGATTGTATTGTTCCACGTATAGTGACTTGGATATTGAGATCGTATCTCAAATCCAGATCGCGGGCCTCCCAGAGATGCTTGATTAAATCAAGATCGTAAATCTGATCTTCTCATTGCATCTGATTCACATTCAGATCAATGTCCAACATTTGAACCAAGATCAAATCACTTCTCTATTGAGAGGAGTCACTAAAATCCAGACCTTTTTCATCACTCCCTAGGAATGGAAGCGTCATGGTTATACAATCGCTTATGATCACAGCGCCCTCATGTATTCCCAATACATGTACATCTTACATACTGGAAGACTCGGAATAAACCCGAAGTATTAGATCAACTTTATACTGTCTACTTCATGGTTTTATCAGTAAGTTTCTCATTCGATCATTGGGAGTCGGTATTTATCATATACTTTCCAAAAGCATATATCATACCTAGGTCTTGATCATATACTTTCCAAAAGTATATATCAAACCTATAAATTCTGTCAAGCCTCCAAAGCGAGACAATCGTGCATGGAATTTGATTCTTCCCAATATCTCATGAGTGAGCTCATTCTTCCGGTTCAGTAACTGAACCTGTATGATCCCTTTGAGTGATCATATTACTCATATGCCCTTACATGCACACCAGCGCGCTGGTGTATAGACCTTGATTAGGTCATCAACCTATTGGTCTGCCAAATGTACATACTCAAACATATAATGACACATCTATCTCCGGTCAAAGGATGTGTGCCTATATCATGACATCATATGATATACGACTTTGGTTATCTCGATCTCGTTAAGTCAACTCTTTGACCTAACTTATCTAACACCTCCAAATCTCTATTCCTGTGCAGAGGACCTGCATCAAGAGGTCGGTTAGATATCAACCTAAATGAGAAAGGATTGCCATCTCCTACTCAGGCTGGAGATCATTTCTTAACAATCATTTAACGATGCTCGATGAGTCCTCAATCCAACTCTTTAGATATTCATCCAAGCACCAGCCTCTATGATTCAATTATTGAATCAACAGTTGTATGATCATTAAGACGTCCATGGTACATAACCCTAATTATACTAAGAGAACAATTATGCAAATTAGTTATTCTCCATTTCAGATCAGGGAATGATATTTCCACTAACATATATTGCATAATGGCTCACCGTGGGCTCGCATGTCCAACACAGTCACCATCTATACATATGGCATGGGGGAGGGATATGGAGGTTGCATGGTGGTAGGTTACTCGAGGAAGAAGAGGGCAGGGAGGAAGAGTAGAAAAATATAGGAAAAGGGTGTCTCGAGAGTTCTGACATGGGTCAGAGATGAGGAAGGATAGTTGACCTGTGTGTCAATTTTCCTTGTCATTGGTCCACATAGGACCAGATGAGACAAAACAAAAAAAGGAAAATCTTGTTAATTCAATGATAATTAGTTAATTATTTTAATAATTGTAAACACAAAAATGTTTATTATATTTCAAACTATTTTGTCATGATTTTTATTTATTATTCAAACATTATTTGTAGGATGTTAATATTTACATATGTATGCATAAGTATATATACATGTATTTAGTGTATTTAATTTTTCTTTTGTATTTTTATATTTATTATCATTTTTTCATATTTTATATATTTATAATATTATTAAATACATATTTACACAGTTTTATTTAATTTTATTATTTTACTTACAGATATAAATAAATACATATGTTTATATTATAGTATAGTATAGCTATATATTATAATGTAGTATTTATTTTAATATCTTTTTTAATGGTTTTATTTTGTGTTTAGATCTTAAATATGTTTATTTAATATTTACAATTATATAAAATATTAGAGGTATAAAATATAAGGAATAAAATATATGAATATTATATACATATACATAGTACAATAGTTCCCTAAAAAGTCAGCTTTAGCATCTTAAGTCTATTTTAATGAAACCATTTCATTTGATAGATAATTTAATTTGAAGTACAATGAAGGTGAGTTTGGTAATTTTTGCATTTATATGGAGGAGATATTAACATGTGAAGTTTGGTTTGCAGCTTTTTTCATCTCTGTGTACACATTGCATTATATATTAGTTTTATCAAAAATTATTTTTATAATTTTCTATGTATTAATATATACAAGTTTCCAGTTGAATAATTATTATTTGAGGTGTATAAAATAAAGAATGAAATGGTGTAAAAATGCCTCTATACATAGTATAAAGTTAGGGTTTTGTTTGCAGAATCTGACCCTTATCTCCCCATACTTTATTCCTTGTTGACCAAGTCAATATTGACTTTGTCTCAAGGTTTAGGGTCATTCAGTATCTTCGATTCTTCATTTATATTTTCCTTTTTTTGTATTCTTTTATTTTAGTTTTAAGTACATGTATTTATATAGTATTTACATATTAATTACATATGGATGTTGAATGTTAAATTACACAAATTAATTATTTTTGCAAGTATTTTATTAGAGATTAAAAGATAAAATAGAAGAATAAAAGTAGATGAATGGCTATTCACCATGAGTGCAGTTATAAATATGAAGAGGATAACGGTACTCATTTACTCACACACCCAAACTCTTAGTTCGATGTGCAAGTTCATCAATAAGAGGGACATTACAATTTCAGGGAAAATAAGATTTTCAATCACTTTCCTCACTCTTGAGATCCTTAGTGAGAAAAAAAGATAATATGAGGTTGGTGTTTTCCTTAGAAGATTGGAGGAACTGCAAATGGTATAAGACCAAGAAGGGATAAGTAGCGAGTTCCATAGTCTTCAACTCTACATTCTGGAGCTACACCACACATGATATCCGAGTTTTCACGCCTTTGGTTTGTCTATTATATGTAGTTGATGCAGATCAATGCCCATCCACGAACTTTGTCCATAGAGGGCTTGAAGAGGTCAAGCGTGGGATAATTGCATCTTTCAATAGTGTGGAGTCGTCTTACAAACTTGTTGTGGATGTTGTTACCTCCAATACTAAAGGAAGGCTCGATAATCCATTGCATCTAGTAGCTTATTATTTGAAACTATTCTTCTTCTACACAAAGTCTTGTGGTTATGTGGATATTGTGGTAAGGAGATGGTTTAAGGACTACATGGAAAGATTTTATCCAATTTGATTATGCAAGATGCAATCCTTAAGGATGAGCTTCTGACATACAAACTTGGTTGCATAGATTTTGGCAAGCCATTAGCTGTAAAACAAAGGATGAAAAATGATGGCAATTACAATCAAGTTATATTGGTTATTATTTTCAATTCATGTCATTTGATTCATCTTTTATTTTATTAACTTAACCAATTCGTTATTTTAATAGCTAATTGGTAATATAATCATGGAGGTGACACACCTCGTTTGAAAGCCATGACAATCAAGATCTTGAGATTGACGTCTTCATCCTTTGGATGTGAGCATAATTGGAGTACATTTTACTTGGTAATGACTCCATCAATCCAATTTGATTAGTAATAGTAAAAATTAAAATAGTAATTGACATAGATTTACAATTTTACTTGTATTTTGACCTTCATATCTATACCAAGAATAAAAACAGGTTGGAGACGAAGAGGTTGGACAATCTTGTGTACTTCAATTCCATCCTATAGGAACATCGAGTTGAGAAAGAAAGAGATCCTCTTCTATCTCCCGATTGTGCACACTTGGATGAATGGACCTGATATGTCAATACTTAGGACGAGGAGGTTTTTCCATGTTCTACATTAACTTGGGGTACTATATCACATGCTAGGGATGTAGAACAGAATTTCGAACTGAAAAGTAGCCAGTGAGGTGAACATGGTAGGGGAGCTTCATCTTCGAGCTCAAATACTACGTCAATGAATGAATGAGGAGGAGGGGTTACATCTTGAAGATATAGAAGAAGAAGAAGAAGAAGAAGAAGAAGAAGAAGAAGAAGAAGACAACGATGAAGAAGACCGTGAATTGGATAGTGACTTTGAGGATTGACTTATCTCACTTGCTAGTTGTATTTTTTGGGCATGTTGTATTTGTTTTTGAACATTCACGTGTGCTATGTACTAAACATTTTGTTCTTAACTTGCTTCATTTTTTCTTCTTTTTCTATAATAACTTCTTTTTTTAAGCTCTTATAAATATGAAAATTGTTAAATATGTGAATACATATATAAGAATATATGTATTAAAAATCGATTTATATATTCAAATAATTAAAAAATACAAAACTGATTGATGTCGGACTAAATCCTATTACTCTCCCGATTGTCGAATAATCCTCAGTCAGTGACCCTATCGACCAAGTACCGACTGTCAACTTTCGCAACCTTGGGATCACTTGATGATAATTTTCATGATTACTCAAGTATATCTATTGTAAGGATCAAAAGATCGTTAGAATTCACATGCATGGACCGTGATATATACCGGCATTAAGTTAATGCAAAATTGTGTCTATATATTTCAGATGCAAGACAAGGTGTATTGTACGATAGGCACATCAAGATTTTTGCGGTGTAGGATTTATTGCATGGAGTTACAAAGATATCTATGTGCCCATTAAAATCACAAATATGTTTTTGTACTAGTTATTTCTTTTACAGTCATACCCTTATTTTTGATGTAGTAAAAAGGAACTCTTATATTGTTATGGATCTTGTTAAAAGTGATTTTTTAAAATGCTCATCAATTAATGATTCGGTAACAGTTTGGTCTTATGAACCAAAGTTGCGTGATTCCACCAGTATACATGAATTGTTCTAATACACATGCCTTCAACAGATGAGACACCATCATTGTCTCCATTTACATTCTATGGTATTTATTTATAAAAATGACCGCATGTATGTAGCATTTTTATCTGACGTGTCAATGTTGTTTGACTTTCTTCATACTTAAATGCATGAATTAAGTTTTTCATTGTACTACATCCACAATCATAATAATTATAATAGGATTTATTGTTACACTTGGAAGAAAATATTAACCTTTACTTTCCAAATAATCCCGTTCATATTTGAAGGTTTATCTGATCTAACATTTGATAAACGTTTTTTAAAAAAACCCTTAAATTATATTTGATTGACATTTATATGAAGAAACCTACATTATACTTGATTGACGTTTATATACCCTCAAACATGCCTATTTTAACCTTTATTAATGATCACAAAACATAATTTTGTATGGACATTTTTTTTCAAAACATCCGCCCATGGAGGCCCAAGCTGTTAGTTAATAATGTCCACAAATATAAATTTTATGTGGTTGTTTTTAAAACGTGTCCACTTATAGAGCTCTTAACCAACATTTGTTTGTGTTGTCCAATATAAGGTTGGATCGAAGTTCTTTATAAACATCCTAAGAAATCATACCAATGAAGTTAGAACAAGAAAACTTTTCGACATTTTCTAACAAATTGCCATAGACTTATCCCGATGTTAGAAGCAACCTAATTGGAAATGAAAAGTTTTTAAAGATTTTAACGTATTAAAAATATAATGCAAATAGGATAGAATGGAGTTGCTCTCTAACGGAGCTAACTTGGCTTCCTCCTCAGTTTTTCATTTTTTTGAAAAATGAATCCCTAAAAATTCATTACTATATCTCTACATTATATCATTTAAGTTTCGTGTAAAATTGAGACTCCTACGACATTCATATAGACAGTCATTATTTAACGGTTGCAGAATTGTTGAAATCGACATCATGTGGATGGAAGTGGTAAGAGTCTCTATGCTTGCACGAAACTTGAGTGATATAATATAAAGATATAGTGATGAATTTCTATGGATCTATTTTTCAAAAAAATAAAAAAAATCAGAAAAATAGACGTGAGTGAGCCAAGTTAGCTCCTCCAAAGGACAACCTCATTTTACCAATGCAAATATATGTGGGTTAGATTTATGGAAGATGGGTAAATTGATACGTAGAAACAAATTTATGACGAGTTTTTTTTATAGATTTTAATGTTTGCGACTAAGTTCTTTTACAACAATTGGTAATCGATATGGAAATCATTTTGATGACAATATATTGCACATTATGTCAAAACATTTATGTTTTACATTTTATTATTTAATGTATCTTACGTTTTTTTATCGTATTCCATTTTTTGTTGGATTTATTTTTAAAATAAGAAAATGTGTTATTAAAAAATGTAACCAACCTAGAATAGAAAATTTTGTAGAGAAAACTAAAGCCAAGGAAACAAGGAGGTGGTAAATCGTCAAATATTACTCATCAATTCAATATGTAAGACTAAAAATTTGATTTTAGATTAATTTTATAAAGTAGGTCCGGTAATTTCGAAGGTCCAAAACGTCTCCACTGGAATTCAAACCCATGTCCATTCCAGTGGAAACACGCTGTTCTAACACTAAACCACTCATTGGATTAATTTTTTTAAGATTAATTAGGCTAAAAAAAATAGTATAATTGATGAATCATGAAGGGTTTCCCAACGAAGAGGACGATGATTAATTTCTTACCTGTGTGGAATTTAATGATTGTAGGCAGAATCACGTAGCTCACAAACTCCCAAAACACCCATCTTTCACGCTTTTTCTTATAAACCAGGGGATGCCCTCCCTCCCCAATTATAAAGGCAATAGGCCTTAGTGCTCCTTTCATTCGTCCTCACTCTATCTCCTTGTCCAGCCACTGCCCACTTTTGTCCTCTCCCGGAAAGAGAGGCATCATGCCGCTCTACTGTCTCTACTCCCACTGTCGCCGGCCAGGATTTGCTCCTAGCTGTTAACTTTCAACACAAAGATGATGTTTAATAACGTATATAGTTAGTGTCTCCACTAACAAAGCATCCAACTCGTCCTTTTTATGGCCTAGAATGCTAAGCTTTGTTGGTGCAATTTCCTCTACGAAGGATAAGCGGACATGGGAGTTGCCGGAGTTGGCGAGCAGAAACCGAGCGTCTCGTCTGGGAAGAGAGCACTCCGGCACAGTTCGAGCGCAAGACAAACTGCAGAGTGGTATGTAGATGTTGCTGTCTCACCTCCTCCGCTTCTGTGCTATTCCTTTTCTCAATCCTTCGATCAAGAATGTCTGCCGAGATCGCTTCATGCGATTTAGTTGTCCGCAGCATGGTAACTTGTGTTTGACATGCTCTGATACCTGAGTATCTTGTATTTGTGCTAGAGTGCTGGACGTCTGTTCTTGCTGATTGATCCTCGATTATTGTGTTATATATATAATAATATGCTAAAATTATTTATCTTGTTTCCTTCCCTTTTAATCCTGTACCAATACCGAACTTTCATCTAAGGAATGTCTCTGTCTGGCGGCAAATATAAACTACTGCAACAGCTTTCCAGTATGTAGAGATATTCCCTCGGGGTTGTTTATTGTTGACCATCCATAAACATAATCTACTAAAGCTGTGTTTCTTTTATTCAACACCACTAATTCTTTTCGATTAGTCGACATATCTATCAGAGAGAATTGCGTGGCAAAATTACTTGGGAGAGCTTACGCGTGCAAATCACAGATAAAAGTGGCAGTCTCAACCTAAAGCCAGAGAGCATATTAGATCCCTGTTTTAGTATTACAGTCTCTCTCTCTCTCTTGCCAAACTCTTATTTGAAAACCGTGCAGGCCATTCAATGATGCCTCTACAGATCTCATAGTGGAGATCGGGACAGCATCCTTTTCCCTACATAAGGTATGTACATATTTTGTCGTATAAAGCTGGATATTTTTAGCATAAGCCTGAAAATAGTCTGACTTTATTTCCAGTTCCCACTAATTTCGAGGAGCGGCAAAATTCGAAATATCTTGTCGGAAACCAAAGACAACAAACCCACAAAGATATCCCTTCATGGGATTCCCGGAGGACCCGATTCTTTCGAGTTGGCCGCGAAGTTCTGCTATGGACTGGACGTTGGTATCTCCTCCTCCAACGTCGCGGTTCTCCACTGCGCTGCTCACTACCTACAAATGACGGAACAGATCAGTGAAAACAATCTTGAGATAAGGACCGAGGCCTTCCTTAGAGAGTCGGTCTTTTCTGATGCGACGAAAGCATTTTCCATTCTTCACCAGTGTGAAAAGCTCCTACCTTCGGCAGAGGAAGTAGGCTTACTCAGCAGGCTCATCGATGCTATCACGTCGAGTGCCTCCAAAGAACTAGCAAGTGGTCTCACTGCACTTAATCCGGATTTCTTCAAGAGGGTGATGACGGCCTTCAAATCAAAAGGCCTTAAACAGGATACAATGATCAAGATGCTAATCAACTATGCCCACAATTCCCCGAATGGCATCCCAATTAGGGACGTCCATGTAGCACGAGGTCGTATGCTGAATGCGGAGACGATCAAGAGGCACAGAGTGCTGGTGGAAGCAATAGTGGGTCTCCTCCCATGCGAATCAAAAGCAAGCCGTTGTGTTCCACTTGTGTTCCTCTCTGGCTTATTGAAGACCGCAACAGCGTCCTCTGCGTCGCAAGTTGTAATAGCCGATCTCGAGAGAAGGGTTGGGATGCAGTTGGATCTGGCAATCCTTGAGGACATTCTCATCCCTGCCAGTGCCTACCAACAACACCAGTTGTATGATACTGACTCGATCTCACGGATATTCTCATTTTTCTTGAATGAGGATGTGGAGGTTGAAGACAGGGACACAGAGGAGGAAGGGAATGCGGTTGAAAGGAGTCGATCGCCGGAAGAGAGGTCGATGGTTACGGTAGCTAAGCTGATGGATGCATATTTGGCTGAAATTGCATTGGACTCGAATGTGATGCCAAACAAGTTCATTGGTTTGGCAGAGCTTCTTCCTTATCATTCAAGGATTTCAGATGATGGGCTATACAAGGCTGTAGATGTCTTCTTAAAGGTGCGCATTAATTAGACTTTACTCTAGTTTTTTACCGTGAAATCCATCTTCTATACGAAGAAGCACATCCAACTATGCATTGCTTAATCAGATCTAATGTAAATTATCACTTACCGACGTTGCCGTGGATCATCTACTTGGAGCCCAATAATTGGCAGAAACTCCACGTTCGAAGATATTCCGACTCTAACCAGAGGACACATTTGCATAACCTTTGGCTTACATTTACGAAAGTTAAAACTAACATCGATTCATCAACCGAATTCGAGATGTTGACCCATCTGAGGAAGAATTAACACTCCTACCGATGGGAGGTCTAGCAACTTGATCTTAATATGGAGTATTCAAATGAAAACTTGTGAATATTTGCATTATCACAGGTTCATCCCAACATAACTGAGTCGGAGCGCCACCGTCTGTGTAAGACCATAGACTGCCAGAAGCTCTCCCAGGAGGCATGCAGCCATGCAGCACAGAACGAGCGCCTCCCCGTACAGATGACTGTGCAGGTCCTCTACTTCGAGCAGCTACGTCTCCGCAATGCCATGAGCGGCATCCACGATCGCTTCTTCATCGGCCCGGAACCAATTATCCAGTTCCCAAAGCGATCAAGCAGCGGTGCTGTCTCCCCGCGGGACAACTACGCATCGGTAAGGAGGGAGAACAGGGAGCTGAAACTCGAGGTGGCGAGGGTGAGAATGAGGCTGACAGAGTTGGAGAAGGAACATGCAACAATGAAGAGGCAGCTTCTCCAGTCAAGCTGTGCAAGGAAGGCCTGCAGATGGATTGTCCGGAGGCTCGCCAAAGTGAGGGGGATGTGCAGGTGGAAAGATCACACTGGTGTGAAGAAGAAGACCACTGGTGGCACGAGGTTTCTATTTCAAAGGACAAGACAGCAACATGTCTGATTAAGTATTCAAAGGTTTAGGCAAACTAATTAATTAGTTTCTTTGAGTTGTTATGTTGGATTGTGTCGTATATTAACATGGGATGTTGTAACTGATTTGTTATAGATCAAGTGTGGAAAACCGGCGTTATGCTAAGAGATATGGTATATACCTCCTAACATACTTAAAAATCTACTCAAAAAAGTCAAATTCAGCATGGACGTTAACATGCGCACCTTAAATTCTCTCACAACATGAAAGTCTAAGAATTCACATTCTCTAAAAAACTCTATTTAAAGAGAAAGAGCACAACATCACCTCTCATTTGCATCATGTATATGAATGTCACATGGTGGCACGATAACGCTCAGTGGCCATGCAGGAGAATGGTGCGACCACGCACAACGGCATGCTAGTGGCAAGGCCAGGTGAGGTCACGCATGATGGCACGAGATTATGGCTTCGTTTGGTTGCAGCGGTGTACCCCTCCTTCCAATCCTCCTCACAATTTACTATTCACAGGGGTACCCCAACCCAGCCCTACAATGGCATGATGGTAATGGCGCAGTGGATGGTGCCATTGGCGGTGTTGCAATAGCGGAGCGACACGACAAGAGGAGCATGACTATGGTAGTGATCGGATGGGTTGAGGTGGAGCAGGATGAGGAAGGAGCAGATATTATGAAAAAAATAGTGCATGGCACCCACAAACAAATGGCATCTATGCCAAAAAATTGGAACTCTTGCCCTGAAAACATGGCGTCTTGTTACAGAAGTATAGCCCACCAAAAAATGGCACCAGCTCCATGAGAAAAGCATCAAAGGATCCATTGCCAAAAAAGTGACATTCGTGCAATAAAAATGGCACCATGTCATGAAAAACCACGCCAATGAAAAATTGACCTTCACACCATGAAAAAATATAACTCGTAAATAATTACACTCATGCTATTTTTCCACTAGAAACTGATAGATGGGACTCTAAAATATAAGTGTGGGAGGGCACTCACTAAAAAAATGACATATGTGCCATGCAAAAATATCATTTATGAGATACAAAATGATAATCATGCGATTTTATTGCTAGAAAGTGGCAAATTATGTTAGTATGCCTTGAATCCTAGCATATCCTATTTCTACTGGATGTGGATTATATTTATGTTAGAATTCATATCCTATCTACATTCGAACTTCGAGCCCATTCAAATTAGGAACAGGAGGATCCATACTATGTAACTCCAAATAGAGTTAGAGTTTTGAATCACCTTCTAGATAAAAGTTCTTCCAAGGCATCAAGAGAGTTCAACCACCAAAGTGAAGGACATATATTAGTTACGGGTGAACCAGTGCCGTCCCTGACTTTTTATGGGCCCTAGGCAAAAGGAAAAAATTAGGCCCTTATTTTTTTAATAGACATATTTTTTAAAATTCCTAAAGTTCTTATAAAAAGTTTTTAAAAGTTTACAAAGATCTACGGATGTTGTTAGCATCAAATAATGAATTATGAACCAAAAATCATGAAAAGGAAAAAAGAACAATGTCATCTGGTAAAAGAATCAAATAGTACCAGACAACTGCACCGCCGCGACTCACCTACCATAGTAGAGTCAAATAGCACCAGGCAATCACTTTGGAGAGTAGAATCGTTAAAAAGAGACCATATTTTCTTATAAACTGTAAAATAAGATAATTAAATGCACATGAAAATGGGTACATAAATAGCGCTGCAGAGAGGACTCACCACGGTCCGATGTCATCACGGTAATGGAGTTAGACATTCAAGAACTCCAAGGGGCTAGACCAACGAGCAAACACGATGTCCGATAACTCGATGTCTCGATAATACGACGAGGATGCATCACAATATGCACTACAAATAATGAAGAAACCGTAATTCATGAGAGAAAGGGGGTTTGGAGTATGGACTTTGGAATCTGATCGTCGATTCGGTTTAAGCGGTGGACAGAATGGGAAACATCTCTGAGAATAGGAAGGGAAACCGAAGAGTGTGGCAACTATTTCTAGGAGTAGGGAAGAAGACAAGACATCTAAGAGATTTTGTAAATGGGTAGTATTGGTGATGGGTCTTAATATGGGCCCCTAATGTTGGCGGGCCCTTGGCTATTGCACTTCTAAACGACCCTCAGGGCCGGCCCTGGGGTGAACCTTGTAAATGTTATTTTGTAGTCATCTTCTTGCTTACTTATCTATATGTTTGATCCGCATCCCACTTATACTACATGTAATAAGCTAATATCGGAGGCATGTTGATGAATATCTAATTTATCTATAATCTCTTATTATCCTCGAAGCACAAGAATTTCATTGCAAATCTTCATAAATTCCACATCTTTATCAATAAATCTTTACCTGTAATTAACCCAAATTTATGTATCAACCCTTTTATTTTCTTTATTTTATTCCTATTAATAACTCCCTAAAAATTAGGATAATTATTATATGTATTAAAAATCACAAAGCAATTAAAGTCAAGTGTTTTATCTATTAAAAATACATCCAAAAAAAATTTCCTTGTATTGTTGACCTCCTCTGACTTTTTTCTGACATGAAACTTGTAGATCTCTTCGAGATCTACAACTTTCGTATTTTGACTTTTTGCTAATTCTTCTTCTTTTTTTCTTTCTTATTTTCTATTCTTTTTCCATTTTTTAAAATAATCTATTTGGGCCACGTGGCACCCTCTGGGCCATCCACGTGGTGCCTTCCCCACGTGCCACTTGGCCTCTTCCCTAGCCATCCATCTCCTTCACGTCGCCTTCATCTCAACCTCCCATCTCCCCTTATCTCTCAGTTGTCTGATCATCTCACCCCCGCCTCATCTAGATCTCCCTCATCCGCTTCCATCACAACAATTGGACGATCCCTCATCCAATGGTTTTGCTCCCTCCACATCACCAATCTTTCTTCTACTGTAGGATGAAGCTCCTTGTTTCATCTCAACCAACTTCTCCCTCTTCACTCCTAGCCACTCGATCAGATATTCTGATCTGACCTGGAGTACTCATTCATGCCTCAATGTCAGCTATTGGATCACCTGATCTAACGATGGTGCCTCGTCGTCTTACGCATCTCCCCCTTTAGGCGTTAAGACTCGCCAACCCCACGCCCCCTTTCCATTTTAGCTCTCTCTCTCTCTCCATTTCATCTCCTCACTCACCGCCCACACCTCGACGAAGCTATAACTCCCTTCATATTTACACTGGCATCAATGACCCCTATCATTGCTCCAAGCCTTCAAGACGGATGTTACAAACCATGCCTATACCTCACTGGTAACCATCCTCCTCCTCTTTAAAAACACCTGCCCCAACTCCATTTCTCCCCGTCCACTGTTCAATGGCCTAAAGAGAGACCCTCTCCTCCCTCTTGTGAAAGAGGGATGGAGGATTGAGTGTCGTGACCGTACTAGGACTAGGTGTCGACCCATAGTCAACTTAATCACGTTAAGCCCTCAGCTACCCGTTGAGCACCGAGGTACGGCTGCCAGAACGTTAAATTTATTTCTTTAATAATCGATAATTGTCATAGTATAGGATATAAATTTAGTTCAGCAAAAACCACAATCCTTTCAATGTTGTGGAATATTTATACTTGGCAAGTCTACCAAGGTCGAACTCAGGAACACGAGCTACTCTATTTATTTATTGATTTTTGATCAATTAAGAGCAGTGTGAATAGATTCTCAATTTCAGGTCTTCATGAAAATTCAGGATGCACTATGCAGATTACAATGCAATAAAATGGAGCATGCAATTTTTAGTTGATTTTTATGCAATTATAGGATGATGCATAAGAGTAATGCAAGGGAACTTATATGTAAAACAAAATATTACAAATATGCCCTAAAAATATCACTGAAAATGAGCAACATAATAGAAATTGAAATCAGGGGTCATTTTGGTCACAACATTAAGATCAGTCATTAAATCAGAGCAAGGACAAGTAGAGCAGGGTCATCATCTAACACAAAAATTCACTTCATTTAAAATGGTGGCAGATGAGAAAATTAAACATGCCATGATGTAGATGAGGAAACAAGGATCAAAACAACACTAAAATCATGCAATTTGGACCTATGATGCTCAAGTTATGCTCAAAACAATACAGGGCATAATTGTAAATAAAATGCAAGAAATAAAAGGATAAATATTACATTTAGGTCCCTAGAGGGACCTAAATGTAAATACCAAAAACTGCATGGGGTCCTCTATAATTTTTCCATGCGTGTAGGGACCTTTTTGCAAATTTCAGAAGCTTTGAGGGCATCCCTATAAATTACCCAGGCACGCACGACAGGCATGTGTCTGGGGACCATTCTGCAATTATCAATAATTCATGGGTCTTTCGTATGAATTACCTAGACCCTCGCGTGGGTTGCACGTGAGGGGCCTAGGCTTGGGTCTCCCTCCTGGCTCGGGACGCGTGGTAGTGCCTAGAGGCTCGGTGTGAGGTTCTGATGACCCGAGGCTACTGGTTCGGATTGAGGCTCGGCTTGCCACGTGTCCATCATCACAACCGTCCGATCCGGATGATCAGACAACAACTGTACTTCGTCATCCGTAGCGGGTCACCGAAGAAGGTGGGGCTCCGGCGACCTCCCATTTGCTCCTTCGTTCTCTAGATCAGTATCTAAATGTCGGGGAAGATTGCCGGTAGGCTGGCGAAGATCTTGGAGGCACGGTGAAGCTTCGGAGCTGGTCGGAGGTGAAGGTCTGTGAATCCTCGCCGGAGTATAAGAACATGAAGGATCGCCGATGCAAACTCCGACCATTGAAGCATTGAGCACATGCAACTGTCAGATAGCCGAAGCGTGCGGTGAACGGAGAGTGAAGTGAGGTGAGTAGAGAGCCTGCAATGACGGAGAAGGCAGTGGACCTTGGGAATCCTCCGTCGTGATGACAAAGGAGTGGGTCGGAATGTGGTAGGTAACTGTAGGAAGGAGAAGATGGGGAGAGGATGAGGGTGAACCTGCGGAGGTGTGGGGATCGTCGGATGGAAGTGAACGATGGTGGAGATGACCAGAAAATTAGGAGAAGTAGAAGGAAAAATCACCTTGCCGGAGCAAGGTGTAGGTGGCGGAGGAATTGGCTTGGGCTGAGCGCCCTGGAGGCGCTCGGGTCGTCGCTCGGGGAGGTCAGCCGGGCCTCGGAGCTCGGCGGTGGTGGAGCCAACCACAACATGGCCATGGCGGCCATGGGTCGACACCTGGGCTTGGTCATCGTTGCCTCGACTAATGACCCCTCCACTGTTACCGAAGGGGTGAGGGAAGTTGGGCCTTCGCCCTTGGAATGGTGGACGCCGGACACTGGTAGCGGAGGAGGCTATTATATAGGTGGAGGTGCGAGAGTTACGTGGTGGAGGGAGCGGTTTCGAACGACTAAAGGTTTGATGGAGAAGTGATGGCGATGGTCGAAGGGGGTTACACGAGGGAGGTGGAAGATCGAGCTACGTGGATCAGCCGTTAGGAGGTGGAGGGAGTAGATATCGCGGCTTCCAAAATAGGAAGGGGGCGGTGCGGCGACGAGTCGAACACACCTGGACTGGAGGTGGAAGATGAACCGCGACCGTTAGATCAAACGATCACACAGCTCAGATGTGGGCGCTTATGTGTGGCGGAGATCAGATCTGTGATCTAATCATATGGTCATGATTATGGCAAGGCGAATGGTTCAGATAGAACCTACAGTTCAATCCTACAGTGAGGAGTGAAGGGGTGACGTGGCCCGTAGAGAGCTGTAGGATGAGATGCGATCGAGCGGCTAAGTCTGAGGGGCGACGTGGCAAGAGGAGGATCGTTGGATGGAATGGCAATCAGGTGGTTGAGGTTGAGGCGCAGATGAGTGGCGGTGATATGATTTGGGTTCTAGATCCAACGTCTGGGAATAAGGCGGCCATGGAGGGTTGAGATGGAGGTGGAAGGAGCCGATCCGACGGTCAGGAACGGTGACGGGTGGAAGAAGGAGGACGGGCCACGTGGGCGGCCCAGAGGGCACCACGTGGCCCAATCAGAAAATTCGAAAATGTAAATACAAAGAAAAATACAAAAGAAAAAGTTAGAGGCAAAATTAGGAAAAAGTCAAAACATGAAAGTTGCTCGTCTCGATGAGATCTACAAGTTTCATGTTGGACAATAGGCAAAAGAGGTCATTTATATAAAGAGTATTTTTGGGGGTATTTTTAAGAGGGTAAAAACACCGACCTTTTGATTTTGAGTTGTTTTTGTATTTTTTTGTAGTCTTTTAAAGGTTAGTGAATTATAGACAATTACTCTACCTAATTTTTAGAGATTTTTGATGAGAAAATAAATACAAAGAAAGTAAAGGAAATTAAGTACAATTAATTCAAGGTTAATTATACACAATATATTACGGGATAAAAATAAAGAATTAAAGGTGATTTTTATTGGATTGATTAAGACGGGGGTTTAATTAATGAATTTTAGCATGATGAATAAGAGCTTTATCATACCCCTATACTTAAACCATGCACGTCCTCAAGCATCTAAAGAATGAAGGAGTCGGATTAATTCCTGACAGTGCAAGTGAAGATTTCAAGGCCCAATCTTTCGAAGACCCTTAATTTAAGTGATCCTAGAATTCTGGGTTTATCCAAGCTTTAGTCAGAAGGAACCCAACTTCTCTAATTATCAGACTCTCTTTTTGTACATATTATATAAGGATATGAAATTTAGTGTACTGCATTTCATGAAATTCTAGTTGAGGCATTACCCAAAGTTCCAGTCCCAAAGACTCTCCTCTAGACCTCATCCTCAATACTAGGGAATAAGTCTATTCTTGCTTCAGTCAACCGTCTCTTTAGTTCGTCAGACTTGAAATGTGGATGGACGGCCAGATGATGGAGGGCATGGGATTGTGTCGATTTTTCTCTCCCTCACATTGAAACAAGGGCCCTCTTGAGTGCCTTTTTACTCCACACATGTAAATTTTTAAATTGTTGATCAGTGTGTCCGTCAAGAGAGTTGGAGTCGTCTGCACTTGTTTTTCTGAGAGTATACCGGGGTGTGTCTCTTTTGAGTATCTAAGATACCTTCGACACCCAGATTGAGATCAATTTACGTTGTCATCTTTAGGGTTTCATCATTAAGTTTCTCATTCGATCATTGGGAGTTGATATTGATCATATGCTTTCCAAAAACATATATCATACCTTCAAATTCTTGTCATACTTCCAAGGCACGACGACCATGCATGGAATTTGATGGGTCCCAATACCTCATGTCTTCCAATTCACAAGTGAATCGGTATGATCCCTTTGAGAGATCTTATCACTCATATGCCCTCATATACACACCATCTCGAGGGTGTATAGACCTTAATTAATCCATTAACCTATTGATCTACCAAATGTACATACTTAGACATATAGCAACACATCTATCTCTGGTCAGAGGATGTGTACCTATATCGTGACAGTATTCGAGATAGGAATTGGTTATCTCGATTTTGTAAGTCCTCTCTTTGATCTAACTAATCCGACACCTCCGAATCTCTATTCTCATGTAGAGGATCAGCATCAAGAGGTCGGTCATGAAGTGAAAACCAACCACCTCCAAGCTTGGCTGCCTTGGCCTCCTAAGAAACCATCCTCGCATGGCGGGCCCTCGCAACAAGGTCACAAAGAGATAGAATTAGTATAAGCTCAATCAATGAAATAAAGAATCAAGTAAGTACTCAAAATGAATGAATGTGTATGTCACTAATCAAAGAATCATGTACAATTAAGTAATTTCAAATAAATAACTAATCACAGAATAAATGATGAATAAACGATTTTTTATACAAGAATGACAAGGTATAATAGGCTACGCTCATTGCTCCCCGGCAACGGCGCCATCTGATAACGACGATTTTGCGAGGGTCAAAATACGCCCCGCACAAGGCGGGGACGATAGTGTCGCTGAGGCGACCGCTCACAAAACCCTTGTTAATCAGAGATTAACCCATATTACAGAATAAGTCAATTAAGTCCCAAAACTGTGAATTAGCATTTATTAACTCTACCATAGAATATGCACAGTGCGTAAGCATGTAGAGGTCGAACCACAGAGAGCAAAAATCGGTAGCCTACAAGTATTCATGTACAAGCTGGTTGTGTATGCACACAAGTCTTTTTGTGGGTTTTTAAAATTTATAATTTTTTTCTTTTATTTTTGTTTTGATGATTTTTATTTTGTTTTTATATTTTATATTTTTATATTTTCTTTTTATATTTTAATAATATACTATAGATATATATATATAAAGGTATGTATAAAAGAGGAGAGGGAGATATATATAAGGATATGTATATTTATATAAATACTCAATATATACTAGATATAATATATATTTTTTTGGGTTTTTATCTTTTTCTAATTTTTTTATTTTCCTGAAATTTTACTAATTTTTATGTATTTTTAATGGCAAAAATATCCCTAATATGGGACTAATTAAATAGGCCGAAACTAATTTGGGTTTTAAAAATATAAAATGAGTCTCAAAATTACCCAATTGAATTTTAATACATAAATAATAATCTATAAATAATTATAAAGTAGGAAAACATATTTTTGGTATTTTTGAAGAGTTTCTATATTTTTTAGGATTTTGGAGCTTCTTGAAATTTTTATATTTTCTTTTTTCTTATTTTTAGGGTTTTTTCATTTCATAGACTCAATATATATATATAAATACCATATATAATATTTTTGTAAATTTTCAAAATGTTTTTATATTTTTTTGGTATTTTATAAATTAGTCAGTACAAAAATGGCTCCTAACTGAATTTTAAAAATTAGGTAAAATGCAAAAATTCATGTTAGAAATATGAGCGTGAAAGTACAATACATGAAGCATCTACACTAATTTTTGTGGATTTTTAGGAGTTACATAGGTATTTTTAATAACTACATGAAAGTCACAAAAAAACAGCCTGGCAGGGGCATTTTTGCAAATAGAAATAAATACAGGGATCACAATGTAAAAACACCAAAATATATAAGGGTTCTCTGCAATTTTAAGGACTAAAACCAAGTACGCAAACCCGCCAGGGCCCCCTTGCAATTTAACCATCACGTGGGACTACACGTGATCCGCATACACAGGGACGAAATTGTAATTTTAGAAGGCTCAGGTTCCTAGTTGCAATTTTCACAAAAATAATACACTTGATATTTTATTTTATGGATTGAATATAAATACATAAACATAGAGGAGGTCTTGTGCAATTTTTCCACCTCATGTGGGACGGCACGTGAGGTGACGTGGACTGGACCTAAAGGGCAATATTAAAAACATACAGGGGGTCCATACAAAATATCCACATATTTTGAACTTCAACTTTTATTTACGGCGGTAAACATTAAATACAAAAAAGACAGGGGGTTAAACATGCAATTTACCCCTTATTAGGCGCGGGCGGACGACGATGATGATTCAACTTATCCACGTGTCGCTCATCCCGCGGCTAGTACCGGTTCGCTGATGGACGCTTGAGATTAGATCAGCTGAGATGATCTGATGGTCAGGCATCGCTCCATCTGACGGTTGTGCTTTGAACTGGGGCCTTCATCATGATCGGACGGCTATGGAGCTGCCTGGTAGAACAAGAAAGAAGCTCGCGTGAAGCGAGCTTCGATCTTGAATCGCGAGCTCCTTCGGGCTTCTCTGTCGCATCCGAGATGCTCCTCACGTTGCTGGAAGGTCCCCGCGTTGAACGACGTTCTTCACTTGGCTCCTAGAGGTCTGAGGTGTTCAGACAAGGTCGGAGAAGGTTTAGACCTCCAGGAGCTTCTTCCTGGGTCGGATCGAGTCCCAGAGGGTTCGTTTCAACGTGGTACATGCACAGGAAGAACAAGGCACTCGAGGGCTTTCTCCTCGACCCTGGGTTTTGAAGCTGGGACACAAGGTGAGGCGAGGCGGAGGAGCTCCGACGAACGGCGGAGGTGGAGCTCCGATTTGCGAAGACAGAGGGTCTCCGGTTGAATAAAGGTGGTCGAGAGATGGAGAAGGCGATGAGGAGTGAAATGGAAGCAGAATGGCGATCAGAAACTGTCGGAAGCACTGTGGAGAAGTCGCCGGAGCCGAGCTCCGGTGAACTTCGATTTGGCTTAACTAGGCTATGCTACTGATCTAAATACGAAATAAAATGCTGGAATGAAAGACTGAAATGAAAATCTACCTAAGAAAGTAAATGCATGGCTCTTATACCTGAGGGCCTCCATAGAGCAGGACGGACGCTGGAGCTCCACCGCGACAAAAATTTCCTCCTCCTATGGTTGATTCGAGGTGTTGGGAAGCGCCTTCTGTCACAAGGGCTCGTCCAGGAATCGATTCAAGCTTTTGGGGGAAGTGAAATTGGCCAAATTCGACGAAGGAAGAGGGGGTACTTATTTATAAACATCCCTGGGCACCCTTATTGACCGGTGATTGGGGATTGATCTAGTGTATTTACAAGTGATCTAAGGAGTTGGCGTGATTGTACAATGAATGGCGGACATATCTTGTGAAGGAATCGAGTGCAATCGGTGGACGAGATGTCCGCAAAAAATGCCAGAAAATCAGGGATTCGCCAGTTTTGGCGGGTCTGAGATGTGGATGGGACAGTTGACCAGAGGTCAACGGTCCGCCGCCCCTGATTGGTCAACGTAGGACGCTACAGGACAAAACAGGGGGATTTATTTGAAAATAATTAATTTAATATAGTAAACGATTTTATTATTTTTTGAGTATAAAATAAAAAAATGTTTATTATTTAATGTAGTATTTATTTATAATTTTTATTTATTTTCTTGATGTATTTTATTATGAGTTTATTTTAATGGTGTATTTATAAGTATATTTACATGTATTTTGTATGATTTATTTTTAATTTGTATATTTTATGTTATTATTTTATTTTCTTATTTCATAAATTTATAACTTATTTTTGTGATTTTAAATATATTTTTATTTGATTTTTATGAGTTTATTTGCATATTTAAATAAATAGGTATATATAATATGTAGGTATACTTATAGGTATTTTACCTATATTTTATATACATTTTATTTATTTAATGAATTTTAATGGGTTTTATTTTGTATTTTCATCTTTAATATAATATAGATAATATTTACAATTTAATAAAAATATAGATGAATAAAGATTAAAAGAATGAAATTCCCTTTTATTTATATACATATGAGATATAGGTATTTTTGTCTATGTATTTTATACTTATTTTATTAGAGGATTTCTTTTTGGTTTTCTTTTAATTTCAATATGCACATGTGTTATGTATATTATTTACAGAATTCTAAAAATGTGATTTTGTAGAAACAATGAATAATGAATATAATGAATATTTTAATCGGTATTATGTAAAATAGAAGCCAAAAACATAACTTTCACAGATGAACTGCAAAAATTATGAAACTAATTTTATTAAATAGCTCTTGAAAACTATATACAATTAAAGGTGATTTTGGTTGATTTTGAGTTTTTATTTGCAAGATATGGGTCTGTGAAGTTGAGATTCTGGCTTTTTATTTTGTGTATAAAATGTACATTGTATATTATTTTTGTAAAAACTCAATTTTGTATTTTTATTCACATTATTCTCTACAACTTTCATGTACAAAGTATCTTTATTTGATGAATAAATAATTAAGTACAAAATAGGTATCAAAAATGCATAAATGAATGAACAAGTAAATGAGGTATTTATTGAATTATTGGCCCTTATCTCCCCCTACTTTATTCCTTGTCGACCAATTCCATTCTGGCCTTGATCTCGGGTTAGGGTCATAAAATATTTGTAATATTTTATTCCTTTTTCTTTTCTTCTCTTTATTCTATAATTTTGACATTAAAAATCTTATTTTATGTGCAATAAATACAATAAATAATGAATGCTATTATAGACAAATTGATGCCATTTACATGCATTTGCTGGGGTTTTAAGGCCAAAATGATATAATAAAGGTGTTGAAATGGAGATTCATCACCCCCCTATACTTGCCTTTGCTAGTCCCTAGCAAGTACTTATGCAATAAGAAGAAAACGAATAAAGAATAAAGAGAAAAGAAAAAGGAAATTGAAGAAGATAGAGTGAATAGGATAGCTTTCAGTGCAATATCTTGTCCTTACAAAATCAGAGTTTGGAGCTCGGGTTAGACCTTGATGTGAAGTGTGTGAAACCTGGGTGGGAACCAAATTTAAAACACAACAGCCTTCGAGAGTCACAGAACTCGGTTCAAATTACCTCAATAGCCAGGTCAGAACTTGCCTACATCATACGTAAACCCTTATGACTATGAAGCTGACTTGTACAGTGTAAGTGGTAGTGGCTCTCCCCAACTGAAATGATAAAGGAACTGACTTCTCCAGAATGACAACCCAATGATTCCCCAATCCAACCCTCTACCATCGAGGAGCGGGGTATTCCCTTCTAAGTTCAAGTGGCATCCGACTCAAGAGGAGGGGGTGAAGAAGAGAATGGACGGTAGCCAATGTAGCTACCTATCTTGGGATGCAAGACCAGTGTAGTCAAGTCATCCAGCTGCAGGCTCACATGGTATAACTTTGATTCTCAAGCTTGCTTATTTTCTATACAACATATATACATACTCCGACAGGCACTTTTATTTTTATTTATTTACAAGCCTGTCCACTTTTTTGGAGTTTTTTTCAACCTACTATTTACAGCAGCATTTACATAAGGACTTTTTCCTCTTGAGCCAGAAGACTATCCCTCTTTTGAAGCTTTATTGCAACCCACACTCTCCTGTCATTCGACTTCATTGAAATGGACCAGGTTGGGGTGCACTTCCCTCCCTAGACGAGGACGAATGTTTCCACCCGTGTGCGTCTCAGACTGGAAAATCCAACCCCCTCACCACTCCAACTGAGTTGAGCCAAGTGAAAGGTGCAAGTGTCCAAGTTAGGTCACGGTCGGCAAGAGTCATGCGTGTGTCTCGAAAAGTTCTAATTAGTCAGTTGAGGTGACTTGAACCCAGCCCTGATTCTCAAAGAATTAAATCCTATTGGACCTGAAGTACCCTAAACCTAGTTCCCATAAGGTTCCAGTGCAGTTAGGTGTAATAAGGTCCAACCAAGCTCCAGTCTTCGACTTTACTGGACTAGTTCCATCATCAAGCTCAGAAGAAAAGAATATGAATGATATGCAAATGCTATACACAATGAATGATGCAAAGAATAATGCAATTTTTCAAAGAATTTGAAAACAAAGAGAAAATTTTTACAAAGAATTTTGCAAATAAAAGAATTTGATCACACAAAGTACAAAATATATACAGCTATTTACACGGATGTGCCGCAAGACTTAAAGAATTTACTGGTTTCAATAAAATTATTTATTTAGGTGTATATACAATTGATAAAGATTATATATATATTATGATGCTTTTATTCCTTAAATGTATTTGAAAATCATTTTGAAAACTATAGTGCAAAATAATTTTTGCAAATATTTACAAAGTTTGAAAGCCATTTTGCAAAGATTTTGCAAACACTATATATATATATATACATTTTTCAAAATACTTTTACAAACATTTTCAAAATCCCTTGCAAATAGGTTTTCAAATCCTTTATTTCACACAAATAAAAGAATTTTTGCAATCAAAATGTTTTTACAAATGTTGAAAACGTTTCACAAAAAGTTTTCCAAACAGTTCACACCATTTTTCAAATCATTTTGCAAAACTATTTAACCTGATTTATTAATCCATATATACAAAGAGCAGAAATTATATTTTCTGTACCAACTTATTTGGGCTCTAATAAGTTTTAATTTGAATTGTTGCTTTTTTTTACATGCGAGATTTTTGTGTATACTCCTCAGCCTTATTTGAAAATTGTTTAAGAAATATTTTGAAAAATATAGTCCAAAATATTTTTACAAACCTGTACAAACATTTGAAAATCATTTTGTAGAAGTTTTTCAAATAGAATAAATAGATTTTTCGAAATAATTTTACAACCATTTTCCAAACAATTGCAAACTGCTTTTCAAATATTTTTATTTCACGCAAAGAAAATAAATTTTGCAATCAAAAATATTTACAAAGGTTGAAAATTTTTTACAAAACTTTTGAACAGTTTTACAAAAATTTTTACAAATAGTTTCAAAACTATTTTTTCCTGATTTATTAATCAGTATGTAAGAATCTGAGGAGCTCACAATCATCTTTTATTATAGTAATAATAATACTTTTATCATTGCTTTTTAGCTTGAGGTAGTATTTTATTTACAGTATGAGTTATGGCTTATAGTATATACATAATATATACGACCCCCCTAAACTTAGCATGAACTATGTCCTCATAGATCGAAGAGAAAAGAAAAGACATAACTCGTACTGAGTATAGACAAGTCGAAAGAATATATGAATAAGAAATGAACGAATGAGCAGTTGATCGTCCCCCCTATACTTAGGATCAAGTAATCCTAAGTATAGCAGACTGTACACAAAGCAGGGAGGGTCAAGGGTGGGAATAAACAGATCATACTCAGAACGTCTCCCCCTATACTTAGGGTAAGATACTCCTAAGTATAGACAAGAAGAGGAGACAATGGATAGGATCAAAGAATAAAAGAACTCGAAGTGCACATCTCCCTATAATTAGGACAAAGTGCGTCCTAAGTATAGAAACTGACAAAAAGGGACAACACCTTTTGATACAAAAAGAAGCTAGAAGAGAAAAGAAGAAGAGAAGAAAAGAAGAAAATCAGATGAATAGTTTTTGAGGTGCAGCGTCTGAATCTTCTGATGCTGCCAATGTTGTTGATATGTCATCATGGTGTAGAAGCTGGATGGAGTCGACTACGTCTAAGAATGTATCTGGTTCGAGGTAAGGCTTCATAAGTTGACCGTTGACGACGAATGGTTGTGCGTCAGGAGACAATTCTAATATGGCAATGCTTCCATTGACACGCACTTCCCGCACTTGGAATGGCCCTGTCCATTTACTCTTTAATTTGCCCGGGAATATCCGCAACTTTTCATCAAATAGCCACACTTTCTGTCCAACTTCAAAGGTCTTTCGTCTGATGTGCCGGTCATGCCAGCGTTTCACCTTTTCCTTGTACATTGATGTGTTATCATATGCATAATCTCGGAACTCCAAGAGTCTGTTCAGATCATCCTTTCTTTTCTGACCACTTTTTCGTGAGTCCAAATTGCACATGTTGATTGCCCATAAAGACTTGTGAATTAATTCGACGGGCAGATGGCACGGCTTCCCGTATACAAGGCGATAGGGTGACATGCTTAAGGGAGACTTGTAGGCAGTTCGGTAAGCCCATAGGGCCGAGTCCAAGAGTTGGGACCAGTCTTTTCTGTTTGTCCTGACAAGTTTCTGCAGGATAGTCTTGATTTCTCTGTTTGATAATTCTGCCATGCCATTGATCTGAGGATGGTAAGGAGACGCGACACGATGATCGATGTCGTACTCCTTTGTTAATTTCTTGACCTCTTTGTTAATAAAATGGCTACCCCCGCCTGATATGAGAATTTTTGGTATCCCGAACCGCGAAATGATGTTCTTCTTCAAGAACTGACACACTGTTTGGCTGTCGACGGCTCGAGCGGGAATAGCTTCAACCCAACGACTCACGTAATCGATGGCAAGAAGGATGTGCTCAAAACCTTGACTATTAGGGAAAGGTCCCATGAAGTCAATGCCCCATGCATCGAAAACATCTGCTATCTGAATTATTTTTATGGGCATCGAATCTTTTGCAGTGAGTGTACCCTTCAATCTCTGACATCCAATGCATCGTTTGACAAATTCTACTGCATCCTTGAATAATGTGGGCCACCAAAAGCCGTATTGAAGTACTTTGGCTGTCGTACGGTCTCCAGAGTGATGTCCACCGGATTCGAGCGAGTGACAATGCTCGAGGACACTATAATGCTCCTCCTGAGGGATGCATCTGCGCCAAATGCAATCTGCTCCTTCCCAGAATAAAAGAGGATCCTCCCATTGATAGAAACGGATGGTCGACATAAATTTATTCTTTTTATTCTTCATCCAATCCGATGGTGTTACCCCCGAGGCAAGGTAATTAACTATATCAGCATACCAAGGAAGAGAATCCACTGCTAAGATTGATTCGTCAGAAAAGGTTTCTGTGATGGGTCATTGTTCAGAGGAGGCTCATGTTGCTCAATTCTGGAGAGATGGTCTGCTACCACATTCTGAACTCCAGGCTTGTCCTTAAGTCAAATTCCTGGAGGAGAAGGATCCATCGAATCAGTCTCATCTTGGCATCCTTCTTCTGCTGTAGGTACCGAATAGCAGAGTGGTCTGTAAAAATGGTGACTTTTGATCCAAGCAAATAGGATCTGAACTTCTCGAGGGCGAAAACCACGGCCAGCAACTCTTTCTCTGTCACAGTGTAATTTCTTTGTGCCTCATCTAATGTTTTGTTGACGTAGTGAATGGCATAGGGCGCCTTTTCTTTCCTCTGTCCAAGAACAGCCCCGACTGCAAAGTCTGACACATCAGTCATGATCTCAAAGGGAAGAGACCAGTCCGACGACTGTAGGATTGGAGCCTGAGTGATAAGCTCCTTCAGATGATTGAAAGCAAGGAGAACCTGTTGATCGACATTAAACTCAGTTTCCTTGCATAAAAGTTCTGTCAAACCTCGGGCGATGCGGCTAAAGTCCTTAATGAATCGCATGTAAAATCTCACATGCCCCAGGAATGACCTTATATTCTTCACTGACTGAGGTGGCTCTAAATTGGCGATAACATCCACCTTTGTCGGGTCGACTTCCATGCCACGTTTGGAAACGACATGACCCAGCACAATGCCTTCGGTGACCATGAAGTGGCTCTTTTCCCATGAGAGTACCAAATTGACTTCACGACATTTCTGAAGCACTCTGTCTAGGTGCTCAAGACAAGAATCAAAACTATCACCGTAGATGGAGAAGTCGTCCCTGAACACCTCGAGAAAACTTCCTACCATCTCGGCAAAAATTGCTAGCATGCATCTTTGAAATGTTGCAGGTGCATTACATAATCCAAAGGGCATCCTCTTGAAGGCATAGGTGCCGAACGGGCAAGTGAAGGTAATCTTCTCTTGATCTTCAGGAGCGATTGCTACTTGGTTGTACCCAGAATACCCATCCAAAAAGCAGAAGAACTCCTTGTCTGCTAGTCTTTCCAGAACTTGATCAATGAATGGCAAGGGGAAGTGGTCCTTCTTAGTTGCTGCATTAAGCCGGCGGTAGTCAACACACACCCGCTAGGATGTTGGTACCTGAGTGGATATTTCCTCTCCTTTGTCATTGGTAACCACGGTCAGCCTGGATTTCTTTGGAACTACATGCAGTGGGCTTACCCATTTTGAATCGGAGATGGGATAGATGAAGCATGCGTCGCACCATTTCGTTATTTCTTTCATGACGACGTCTCGGAGGTTTGGATTCATCCTTCTTTGGAATTCGCGGGACGGCTTGGCATCTTCTTCCAGATAAATGTGGTGTAAACACAATGCTGGATTTATCCCTTGGAGATCTAATACGCACCAACCAAGTACCTTGCGGTTCTTTTCTGGAACCTCGAGAAGGCGAGATTCCTGATCCGGATTTAGCCTGCTACTGATGATGACCGGATACATGTGTTCTTCACCGGAGAGGAAAGCATACTTCAGACTTGTTGGAAGTGGCTTGAGTTCTGGTTTTGATCTGTCCATCTTGTTGGTCGCTTCAGAGACTATACTGGTGGTGGGATGTACTTCTTTGATGGAGCTACTTTCCTCAGTATTCTGTTGAGACCCTAATGATGTGTCGAACTGTTCTGTACTATGCTCATTGTGTTCGTGCTGGAGTGAATTCTCGGGATCAAAGAGATGCGCCTGCATCTGAGAATCTGTCTCCCAAGAATCATCTAAGCATAGGGCAACTGTGCTTTCCAAGCCCTCCTCAGGAGTGAGGATTTCTCGGGTCCATGAATCATTCAATGATAGTGATGAGTCTCTGATCTCTGCAACAAAGTCACAGTCTGCTTCTGATATTGCATGGCTCTCATCAGTCGTGGCGTTCGGCTCTCTGATCATGTTTATAGTGATTTGCTTGTTGTTCGGGCTAAAAGTGATCTTGCCAGACCCGTAATCAACCATGGCACCTAAGGTACGTAGGAATGGTCGACCAAGGATGATAGGGGTCTGGAGTAGAGGTGCAGGTGAGTCCATGTCAAGGACTACAAAATCAGCTGGGAATTGCATCTTCCGTACCTTAACTACATCTTCCCAATAGACCCCGGGGCCGCTTGATAGACCGATCAGTGAACTGAAGGATCATTCGTGTCTGCTTGAGCGGACCCAGCCCAAATTCTTGCGTTATTGATGATGGCAAAAGGTTGATGGAAGACCCACTGTCGAGGAGAGTGCGCTCGAAGACTTGATCGAAAATCTCACAACTGATAAGAGGTGATCCTGTGTCTTGTTTCTTCTGTGGGAGATTGCTGATAGCTGCAACAGTGGCCACGGAGAGCACGTGCCTTTCTACATCTCTGCGTCTGTTCACATGTGCCGGGAGACGCTTGTTGGTACATGCCTCCTTCAAGCCTTTTTTTATCGCAGGCATGTATTCCATGGCCTTGATCAATGGTATCTCTATGGTTAAATTGTCTAGAATTTTCACAACTCCAGGATCAGACAATGCATTTTTTCGTTTTGCAATTTTTTTGGATTTGTCCATTGCTTGAGGAAAAGGAATATGTACATCTCTAGCAGGAAAAATAGAGTTCTTATTTACATCAAAATTATCGCCCACAGAATGTTGTACATCCGGGTGGCAAGAAGGAGTACAAACTGGATCCTGACATGCTGGTGCTGATGGGTGAGCAAAAAGTAGGGTGTCTGCTCCGTCGGCTGGCGAGGGATCGGCTGCTGCTGGCGGCTCCTCCGAGGCTGGCGCGGCTTTGCTTCGGTTGTAAGCTTCTTTTTGTTGTTTTTTTATTTTCAGATGTTTTTTTATTTTTGACTGAGGGTGCCGGTGCTGCATGACTGCTGGAATGGCTTCTCCTTCTTCTTCCTCCTCACCCGCCCCTGTAGTTGGCACGGCTGATGCAAAAGATGACGATCCACATGGTTCTTTATTCTCCCCATTCTTGATAGCAGGTGGGGGCAAGGCCCTACCGCTCCTAAGAATGGCAGCATTAGAATAAACCATATTATCATTTTCTGACTCTACAGACGCAGACAGGGTATCACATTCTACCTGCTCTTTCTTTTTGGAGCTATTGGGGTTGGCTTCGACCTGAGCTGGGATGGTGGTCTTGGTGGCAGTCAGCTCGTCGAGCCTTTTGGTCATATCTGCCAGCCCTTTGACGAGTTGGGCCAAGCAATCCATAGTCGGGTTCACAGGAGTTGCCTCAGTGGATTCAGCGTGCAGACCACGCTGTTGTTGCATGTGTGTGTTCCGAGGTTGTTGCTGGTGATGCTGGGGTGGTGCAGGAAGCTGGAGCTGCTGATAAGAGGGAGGGGGATACTGTTGGTACTGCTGAGGTGGAGCAGCCGCATACTGATGGAAAGGTTGTGGGTTACGGTATTGTTGCTGCTGATATTGCTGATTCTGCCTCCATTGGTTCGCATACTGGAGAGTCTGATGATATGGTGGCGGCGGCTGTGAGGACTGCCCAAAACGACCACCCTGAGGTTGGTGGTATTGCCGGTTGGCCGGTAGCTGACCCTGAGGTTGTCCCATAGGACGGGTCGGCTGCGCTTCGTGACTCCATACCCCGTTCACTTCTTGAAACAGGGGTGGTAGTGGGAATACTGAATCGGATCCTGATACAAACTCTGGTTGGTACACAACCATCTGCTGTTGCGGCTGGCCCTAGTCGGGTGCCTGCACGTAGTATACGTGCTGGACTGCGGTGGCTGCTGCTCGGCTGAGGCTGATGTAGCGGCGGTTGCTCGTCCTTCCTCTCGGCTGGAGCTTCTGATGGTGCTGCCGACTGAACAGAGTTGATGGTGCCCAGTTCTAGCTGCTTGGTGATCTGATCAAGCTTGTCAAGGTTCTGAGTCCTCTTTTCGATCATAGCAAGTTTTTCAAGGTCCTGTGATCGCTTTTCGATGATATCAACCTTCGAGAGATGGCCCCCGATGATGCTGAGGTTGGAGCTCTCATCTCTCTCCACCTCGCGGGATGTTGCCATGTATACTTGTTTCTGGAGGATCTGAGGCTGCTTTTGGTATGCTTTTGATGAAGAGAGGACGGCCTCTCTTCGGTCATTTCTTCGAATATCTGCCAGACCACATCTTCATCCTTGTTGAAGTGTGAAACCCCACATGCTGTGTTAACGAGCCTTTGACTCTCAATGTTCAGGCCCCCAAAATAAATGTTAGACCAAACTGGTCTTTGGAATCTCGTGATGAGGGCATTTCTCCTGCAGATCGGTGAACCTCTCCCATGCTTCATGTATGGATTCGTGGGCTCCTTGGGAGAAGTTGCTGATCCGTGCTCGCATCTGGTTGAGCCGACCAAGAGGGTAAAATTTGTGCAAGAATGCTGACTTTAATTCCTCCCAGGTTGTCAAAACCTTCCCAGATGGTTGACCCAATAAAGGGCCTTGCCTTGCAGTCTGAAGGGGAAGGCCATCATTTTTACTATGTCCAAAGGGACTTGAGGTAGTGAGTAGTGCGGTAGATGCGTGAAAACTGTTGCAGGTGTATGTACGGCTCTTCACTTGTGTTACCGTGGAAAGCTGGAAGAAGAGCGAGGAACTGGGGCTTTAGCTCAAAGTAAGCATGCACCGGTGGAATGAGGATCCACTCGGTCATCTGGCTGTCTCCAGGGTTATAAGTCTCCTTCAGTGTAGGTTTGGGTCTCCTATTTCCTGGCTCTCCCTCATCATCTGAAGGGATATTACCTCCTCGGCCTCCTCCTCCTCCTCCTCGTGTCTATTCATTACATCATTCAGCATATCCTGAAAAGCAGTCTGTACTAGGGCCTGCTCGATCAGTTGTTGCTGGATAGCTTGGATGGATGCCATTAGTTGTGCACTAACCTGACTCTGATCTGGCAACTGTCCTTCTGGTTGAGGTGGTTGCTGACCCTTGCTCTTTCCTTTGAGGAGCCATGTCAGGGTCTGAGTCGGAAGAAATGAATTCTAGAGTAGAAGCTAGAGCTTGGTCTGCCTTTTATCTGCAGAATGAGAGAATCCCGATCAGACCACTTGCAATTTTATTCAGCTGTCATGATGAATCTGGAATCAAGGTCAATCCCAGAATGTCATGAATGGAAAAGGGATATGGACGTGATCGACTTCCATTCATAATGGCGAAGGTGGGACAAAAGTGATCCCGGTTTATTGGGTGGTCAAAAGGAGGGTAGAAGACGAGGAGTCTGGAGATCGATCCGCAAAGTCCGGATCGGGTTCTCGGGAATCGCTTCGAATTTATTGGCGAAGTCGAGTCCATGGAATCGATGTGGGTGTCGGCAGGGTCCCAACGAAACCATCCATGGATCGAATTCGCAAAGTAAGAGGAGTGTATATTGGAGGAAGGATATGATGGTCAACAAGGAGTAAAAAGGAGTGTAAATAGTAGAAAGGCTCAAACTGAGCAGGGGTCAAAGGGGAATGACACAACAAAATTTGCGCAAAGGGCGGGGACTTGATCTTTGATCCTTAGTCTAGATCCGTACAAACACAATACAAGATTGGGTTCACCAACTCACGCCATGTGAAGCCGTAAAGGTTCGGGCTACTTATTATCTTTTCAGTTTTAGAGTTGTTATTTCAGGCATATCTTTTAACAAGTCCTTAGCACGCTACCCCTATAGGAGAGAGAGTACTGCCAGAAAAGTATCTCGTACTTGTCCTCCTCCTTTGTAACCTGTAGTCTATACTTTTGAGGTCCTTGTAACCCTTCCTGAATCCCTACTCAGCCAAAGGAAATAGAGAGAGGAAGCCAATAGGCGAAACCGATACTTCGGTTCTCGCTCGCAACGGAATCACCGTGAGCGTGCAAGAACCTACTCGAACGCAAGACGATGAGACAAACACCCCCGTGAAGGCGTGGCCTATGCTCGGTACTTCGGACAAGGTCGATGCTCTACACAACAGAGAGTCATCACTGGCGACCAAGCCCTACTCTCCTACGTACGATAGAATCGCCAATACTTCGGAAATCCAGGCGATACACAAGGCAGTTGCAGACTAGGATTTTCGCATCTATTCCTTATGGGACGTGCCTCGCTCAAGGGAGTAGGGTTTTGGTCCCCCTCCAAGGTACCTGAAAACAATGAGGGCTTTATGAACCCAATACAATGATAGTCCATTACAAATTTTAATTAAGGTCAAAGTTTATTTAGCAGTCCCATTGTTTTAGTTTTTTGGGTTTTCACCTTTTTTGAGTCTGTTTCATACCAGCGCCTAACGTTTTTGTAGATTTTCATTTATGTCCTAGGTGCTCAAAATCAGAGGGAGATAGCGAAAAAGCTGTGCAAGTTGGTTCTATGATGGAAATCTCACCATTGAACCGAATGATGCATGCTGAGTTAGAAGACTTACAGTGCATCCCAGCTCTCTCCATGTGGTATGCAAAACAGAATTTTTAAACCTATCTACATGGCGGTGTGCATTCGACAAAATTGCCCTAAATATTAGCTACTTATAACGTGAAGAACCACAAGTTGGTCACTTATCCTTAAACTAAGAGTCCGATCTTGGCTTACCCCTCCTCTTCTCGACACACTCGAGTTCAGGAGTAACGCTGGTTGGGGCTCGCTCACGGCACACGGGCTAAGAGATACATGAACGAACTGTTTAAATTTGACTAGATCCATACGAAGTAGACTATAGGAACATGCATTCTTATTAAGGTTTGGACCTAGCTACCGAATCAAGCAACCTATATCTAGGGGCTCCAAGTGCACAAAAAAAGTAAAGAAAAAGGCGGAAAGCTCAAAACTGTGGGAAACAAAGAAAACAAGGCGGGAAAACACGAGAAAACCGCGACGAGGCCCCCAGGTGAACAGACACCCGGGCACTAGACCTCGTTGTGAAGAGTAGAGTCCAAGTTATATTACATGACAAAATGTCTCTCTCTCACAATAAATTACAAAATTGATCCTAATTACTTCAAGGCCTAGCTAATTCACATCCCTCTGCATCCTTGGTGCTCTTTCCAGTTGGTCATGAAGTGAAAACCAACCTCCTCCAAACTTGGCTGCCTTGGCCTCCTAAGAAACCATCCTCGCATGGCGAGCCCTCGCAACAAGGTCACAAAGAGATAGAATTAGTATAAGCTCAATCAATGAAATAAAGAATCAAGTAAGTACTCAAAATGAATGAATGTGTATGTCACTAATCAAAGAATCATGTATAATTACGTAATTTCAAATAAATAACTAATTACAGATAAATGATGAATAAACGAATTTTTATACAAGAATGACAAGGTATAATAGGCTACGCTCATTGCTCCCCGGCAACAGCGCCATCTGATAACGACGATTTTGCGAGGGTTAAAATACGCCACGCACAAGGCGGGGACGATAGTGTCGCTGAGGCGACCGCTCACAAAACCCTTGTTAATCAGAGATTAACCCACATTACAGAATAAGTCAATTAAGTCCCAAAACTGTGAATTAACATTTATTAACTCTACTATAGAATATGCACAGTGCGTAAGCATGTAGAGGTCGAACCACAGAGAGCAAAAATCAGTAGCCTACAAGTATTCATGTACAAGCTGGTTGTGTATGCACACAAGTCTTTTTCTAGGTTTTTTAAATTTATAATTTTTTTATTTTATTTTTGTTTTGATGATTTTTATTTTGTTTTTATATTTTATATTTTTATATTTTCTTTTTATACTATAGATATATATATATAAAGGTATGTATAAGAGAGGAGAGGGAGATATATAAGGATATGTATATTTATATAAGTACTCAATATATACTAGATATAATATTATATATATTTGGCTTTTTATCTTTTTCTAATTTTTTTTATTTTTTTTGAATTTTACTAATTTTTATGTATTTTTAATGGTAAAAATGTCCCTAATATGGGACTAATTAAATAGGTTGAAACTAATTTGGGTTTTAAAAATATAAAATGAGTCTCAAAATTACCCAAATTAATTTTAATACGTAAATAATAATCTATAAATGATTATAAAGCATGAAAACATATTTTTGGTATTTTTGAAGAGTTTTTATAATTTTTTAGGATTTTAGAGATTCTTGAAATTTTTATATTTTTTTTTCTTATTTTTAGGGTTTTCATTTTCTGGACTCAATATATATAAATATCATATATAATATTTTTATAAATTTTCAAAAATGTTTTTATATTTTTTGGTATTTTATAAATTAGTCAATACAAAAATGGCTCCTAATTGAATTTTAAAAATTAGGTAAAATGCAAAAATGCATGTTAAAAATATGAGCGTGAAAGTACAATACATGAAGCATCTACACTAATTTTTGTGGATTTTTAGGAGTTACATAGGTATTTTTAATAACTACATGAAAGTCACAAAAATAAAACAGCCTGGCAGGGGCATTTTTGCAAATAGAAATAAATACAGGGATCACAGTGTAAAAACACCAAAATATATAAACATTCTCTGCAATTTTAAGGATTAAAACCAAATACGCAAACCCGCCAGGGCCCCCTTGCAATTTAACCATCACGTGGGACTACACATGATTCGCATACACAGGGACGAAATTGTAATTTTAGAAAGCTCAGGGTCCTGGTTGCAATTTTCACAAAAATAATACACTTGATATTTTATTTTATGGATTGAATATAAATACATAAACATACAGGGGGTCTTGTGCAATTTTTCCACCTCACGTGGGACGACATGTGAGGTGACGTAGACTGGACCTAAAGGGCAATATTAAAAACATACAGGGGGTCCATACAAAATATCCACATTATTTTAAACTTTGACTTTTATTTACGGGGGTAAACATTAAATACAAAAAAGACAAGGGGTTAGACATGCAATTTACCCCTTATTAGGCGCGGGCGGACGGCGATGATGATTCGACTTATCCACGTGTTGCTCATCCTGCGGCTGGTACCGGTTCGCTGATGGACGCTTGAGATTAGATCAGATGAGCTGATCTGACGGACGGGCATCGCTCCATCTGACGGCTGTGCTTTAAACTGGGGCCTTCATCATGATCGGACGGCTATGGAGCCGCCTGAAAGAACAGGGAAGAAGCTCGCACGAAGCGAGCTTCGATCTTGAATCGCGGGCTTCTCTGTCGCATCCGAGATGCTCCTCACGTTGCTGGAAGGTCCCCGCGTCGAACGACGGTCTTCACTTGGCTCCTGGAGGTTTGAGGTGTTCAGGCAAGGTCGGAGAAGGTTTGGACCTCCAGGAGCCTCTTCCTGGGTCGGATCGAGTCCCAGAGGGCTCGTTTCAACGTGGTACCTGCACAGGAAGAACAAGGGGCTCGAGGGCTTTCTTGTCGACCTTGGGTTTTGAAGTTGGGACGCAAGGTGAGGCGAGGCGGAGGAGCTCCGACGAACGGCGGAGGTGGAGCTCCGATTCGCGAAGACAGAGGGTCTCCAGTTGAATAAAGGTGGTCGAGATATGGAGAAGGCGATGAGGAGTGAAATGGAAGCGGAATGGCGATCCGAAACTGTCGGAAGCGCTGTGGAGAAGTCGCCGGAGCCGAGCTCCAGCGAACTTCGATTTGGCTAAACTAGGCTATGCTACTGATCTAAATACGAAATAAAATGCTGGAATGAAAGACTGAAATGAAAATCTACCTAAGAAAGTAAATGCGCAGCTCTTATACCTGGGGGCCTCCAGGGAGCAGGACGGACGCCGGAGCTCTGCCGCGACAAAAATTTCCTCCTCCTTTGGCCGATTCGAAGTGCTGGGAAGCGCCTTCTGTCACAAGGGCTCGTCCAGGAATCGATTCAAGCTTTTGGGGGAAGTGAAATTGGCCAAATTCGACCAAGGAAGAGGGGATACTTATTTATAAACATTCCTGGGCACCCTTATTGACCGGTGATTAGGGATTGATCTAGTGTATTTACAAGTGATCTAAGGAGTTGGCGTGATTCAAGGTTTTTGAAACCGAACCGGACACCGAACCGGAAACCTTGCTGAAATGGTCGGATCGGGTTGAACCATGTAATCAAACCGGTTCAACCGGATGATGACGTCATCATTATTTAAAACCGGATTAAACCGGACCGGTGAAAAAAAAGTGGTTGAACCGGCTAATCAAACCGAAATGAAATAATATATAATATAATATACACTTAAATATACTTGAAATATATATAAAATACATAGATAATGTATATATTTCACAATATACATAAAGTTTTTTTCTTATACACCATCAAATGTCATACATATCATAGATATATATATTATTTGAACTAAATGCTGTATAACATAATAATAGTTTAGTTATATTTAAAACCCAATACATGCAAGAAGTTGTGTTAGTGTAGTTGGTCAGAAGTGTCAAATAGGTTACCAAAGGTCATGGGTTCAATTCCCAATATCAACAAAATTTTTAAATAGTTTAAAAATTAAATGCGGTTCAACTTCGGTTGAACCTGGTTAAACCGGGTCAAAAAAATAGGTTGAACCGGACGGGTTAACTAAAATTGGAACTATCGAACCGAACCGCCCAAAACCGATTAACCGGACCGGTCCAGGCCCGGTTCACCGGTCGAACCGGCCGGTCCGGTCCGGTTTCAAAAACACTGGCGTGATTGTACAATGAATGGCGGACATATCTTGTGAAGGAATCGAGTGCAATCGGTGGACGAGACGTCCGCGAAAAATGCCAGAAAATCGGGGATTCGCCAGGTTTGGCGGGTCTGAGACGCGGAAGGGACAGTTTATCAGAGGTCAACGGTCTGCCGCCCCTGATTGGTCCACGTAGGACGCTACAGGACAAAACAGGGGGATTTATTTGAAAATAATTAATTTAATATAGTAAACGATTTTATTATTTTTCGAGTATAAAATAAAAAATGTTTATTATTTAATGTAGTATTTATTTATAATTTTTATTTATTTTTTGATGTATTTTATTACGAGTTTATTTTAATGGTGTATTTATAAGTATATTTACATGTATTTTGTATGATTTATTTTTATTTTGTATATTTTATTTTATTTTCTTATTTCATAAATTTATAACTTATTCTTGTGATTCTAAATATATTTTTATTTGATTTTTATGAGTTTATTTGCATATTTAAATAAATAGATATATATATAATATGTAGGTATACTTATAGGTATTTTACCTGTATGTTATATACATTTTATTTATTTAATTAATTTTAATAGGTTTTATTTTGGATTTTCATCTTTAATATAATATAGATAATATTTACAATTTAATAAAAATATAGATGAATAAAGATTAAAAGAATGAAATTCCCTTTTATTTATATACATATGAGGTATAGGTATTTTTGTCTATGTATTTTATAGACTTATTTTATTAGAGGATTTCTTTTTGGTTTTCTTTTAATTTCAATATGCACATGTGTTATGTATATTATTTACAGAATTCTAAAATATGATTTTGTAGAAACAATGAATAATGAGTATAATGAATATTTTAATCGGTATTATGTACAATAGGGGCCAAAAACCTAACTTTCATAGATGAACTCCAAAAATTATGAAACCAATTTTATTAAATATCTCTTGAGAAGCTATATACAATTAAAGGTGATTTTGTTGATTTTGAGTTTTTATTTGCAAGATATGGGTCTGTGAAGTTGAGATTCTGGCTTTTTATTCTGTGTATAAAATGTACATTGTATACTATTTTTGTACAAACTCAATTTTGTATTTTTATTCACATTATTCTCTACAACTTTCATGTACAAAGTATCTTTATTTGATGAATAAATAATTAAGTACAAAATAGGTATCAAAAATGCATAAATGAATGAATAAATAAATGAGGTACTTATTGAATTATTGGCCCTTATCTCCCCCTACTTTATTCCTTGTCGACCAATTCCATTCTGGCCTTGGTCTCGGGGTTAGGGTCATAAAATATTTGCAATATTTTATTCCTTTTTCTTTTATTCTCTTTATTCTATAATTTTGGCATTAAAAACCTTATTTTATGCGCAATAAATACAATAAATAATGAATGCTATTATAGACAAATTGATGCCATTTACATGCATTTGCTGGGGTTTTTAAGGCCAAAATGATAGAATAAAGGTGATGAAATGGAGATTCATCAGTCAACCGTCTCTTTAGTTTGTCAGACTTGAAATGTGGATGGATGGCCAGATGATGGAGGGCATGGGATTGTGTCTATTTTTCTCTCCCTCACATTGGAACAAGGGGCCTCTCGAGTGCCTTTTTACTCCACACATGTAAATTTTTAAATTGTTGATCAATGTGTCCGTCAAGAGAGTTGGAGTCGTTTGCACTTGTTTTTCTGAAAGTACACCGGGGTGTCTCTTTTGAGTATCTAAGATACCTTCAACACCCAGACTGAGATCAATTTACATTGTCATCTTTAGGGTTTCATTATTAAGTTTCTCATTCGATCAATTGGAGTTGATATTGATCATATGCTTTCCAAAAACATATATCATACCTTCAAATTCTTGTCATGCTTCCCAAGCACGACGACCATGCATGGAATTTGATGGGTCCCAATACCTCATGTCTTCCAGTTCACAAGTGAATCCGTATGATCCCTTTGAGAGATCTTATCACTCATATGCCCTCATATACACACCATCTCGATGGTGTATAGACCTTAATTAAGCCATTAACCTATTGATCTACCAAATGTACATACTTAGACATATAGCAACACATCTATCTCTGGTCAGAGGATGTGTACCTATATCGTGACAGTTTTCGAGATAGGAATTGGTTATCTCGATTTTGTAAGTCAACTCTTTGATCTAACTAATCTGACACCTCTGAATCTCTATTCTCATGTAGAGGATCAGCATCAAGAGGTCGGTCAGATATCAGCCAAATGAGAAAGGATTGTCATCTCCTACTCGGGCTAGAGATCGTCTCTTAACAATCATTTGATGGTGCTCGATGAGTGCTCAATCGAACTCTTTAGATATTCATACAAGCACTAGCCTCTGTGATTCAACCATTGAATCAACAAGTGTATGATCATCAAGATGGCCATGGTACATAATCCTAATTGTACAGAGGGACCTTATAGTGCATTCATTCATTTTATCTCAGATAGGGAGTGAAATAACCAATAACTTTTATTGATAAATGAAACATTACAATAACATTTATTGTAGGAATGGCTCGCCTCGGGAGCACATGGATAACACTAAAGATGTAGGTGCTAAATGGACAAGTAAAAGTAGTCTTCTCATGATCCTCGAGAGCATTGCAACCTGGTTGTATCCTAAGTATCCATCCAAGAAATAAAAGAACTCCTTCCCTACCAACCTCTCTATAATCAAATCAATAAAAGGTCCATGGAAAGTGATCTTTCTTGGTCGTTAAGTTTTGGCACCGGTAATATACACAGACATGCCATGAAGTGAGTATACGTGTTGAGATCTCCTCAACATGGTCATTCATCACGATAGTAATCCCATATCTCTTCAGGACCACATGTAACGGATTGATCCACTTGGAATCTGAAATGAGATAAATAAATCAAGCATCACACCATTTCCTGATCATTTTCATGACAACATTATGGAGATTAGGATTCATACAACGCTGAAACAAATGGGTCGGCATGTTGTCATCCTCTAAATAAGTATGTAGCGAGAACAAAGCTAGACTAATACCATAGAGATTCGAAATATTCCAGCCAATAGCCTTGCAGTTCTCTCAAGATTCTCTAACATGCGAGATTTCTGGTCTTCCGTCAACTACGAAGTGATGATGACTGGAAACATCTGGGGGCACCTGCAAGGAAGGCATACTTCATAGATGAGGGTAATCTTTTATCTCTTCTGGTGTATGAATCTACTCTACAATAACCTTTACAACTGTACTATTATAAGATATATGATATGCACTCTATGAACTGTCCACTATGGTCACAGCAGTCTCAACAATAAGTGTATCAGAAAGATCTACAAGGAATGCTCATTGCTAAGACATGGATGGCTCCATATGACGCTCAAAGATTTCAGTAAAATCATCAATAAATGGCTCAGATCTCTCAACAATAATCTCAGAAGAATGTATCTCATCAACACTTATCTCAGAAAACTCAGCATGTGGCTCAGATATCTCAGTAGGAGGTATCTTATTAGTAGTCTCAGAAGAATGTATCTCAGGAATCTCAAAATGTACCTTCGAAACTAACTCGGAATAATCCCCGATGAAAATCAGTTGCATGGTCTTAATTCGCAAATATTAACCCCCTAGCTTAGACTAAGTGTCAATAAAAATTAGATAAAATATTGTATATATTTGAGTCTTGGAATAAATTTAAAATACAAAAAAATCGTAGTGTTTTTATGCCCTTAAAAACACTCGCAAAATCATTGCCGCTCCATCGAACACCCTGTACCTCGACCTTGTTGCTCTGAATCCTCCACCTTTCCATGAGAGAGAGAGGGGTGAGCTTTGCAAACCACTCAAAGGTGACAACTCCAACTACATGTATTGAGTGAAGACACCCCAATGACGGTGAGATCCGAAGAGCATCCTCCTTCATTACTGCAGTCCATCCACTACAACCCAGCTTTGAGTCGCTTCTCCACCGCGGCTCTTGAGGCCAAAACTGGGGTCGAGCGTAGACTCCATTACGCCTCTGGAGAAGAACATCACCTACAGGTAATCCTCTTTCTCCTATCCTCTGCTTTCATCCTCCTATTCTTCCCCTCGTTCTTCTTTTGCTCCTCTTGTCCCTTCTATACCTCACCTTCGATTTCTACCTCTTTCTTCTCTGCTCTTGTCTTCTTCTTCACCCAAATCCATCCAACCTTAATCATTTTTCCTTCGCACTCCATCTGCACAATCACCCATCAACCTTCTTGTTGCACGCAACCTGCAAGCCTCAAGATCGCTCTTCAGCACTTCCAGCGCAACCACCTGAGGCCGATCGCATCTTCCTTCAACCGTCATGCTCCTACGCACCATCATGCCAGCTACCTCCTGCAGCTGAGTTGCGCCATCCAGTGTCCCTCCTTCTCACCCCGCGTGCACAGAGCCGTCTTCATCGTACGCCCCCAGCACTCTCCGATGCTTGAGCAGAGCCTCCATCAAAGACCCCCGGTCGTGTGTCGGCCAAGAGGAAGGAACCCACCGTGTGGAGCAGCACCACACATCCTCCATAAAAGCTCCGCACCTGATGTGCATGCAATGCCATCCTCCACGCGCTCCCTCGCACCTCTAACGCGAAGGATCAGTTTACACCGCCTAGGAGCACCGTGGTGCACCTCCGTCAATGACCCCGTGCACGCATGCTTCATCCGTCTTCACCACCTACACATGAGCAGCCACCAAAGCAAGCTCCAGGCCAATGCATCATCTGAATTACCTGGAGAAATCAACGTCGTCTTTGCACACACCTCACGCCCTTTCTATTTTTGATGCCCTCTCAGCCATCATCTCCATTCTCCGACCATCCTACATCTACGTCTGTTCTTCCCTCATCCTCACGAGGCACGTATCACCACTCACCCCTCTCCCTTGTGCTCCATATCTTCCTCTAATCCCATGACGACCACCATCTGGACCACTAACCTCCGCCTTCAAATACACCTTCACCTCCACGATTCCACTCCATCCACCTGTATGTGGGTCTAGGCCTAGCTCCTCTCCTCCTCCCCATGATAGGGGGAGGGAGAATTGAGGTTGCAAAGATACTGTCGACTTCGGTGTCGACCCCTAGCCATGGTAGGCCAGGTTTGTGGTGCTTCGCCACTACCAAGCTGCCCTCGATGGTCGTGGGGGTCCAGCGATGATCAAAGATCCACCTAGGACCTCAAGCACAGGCTCCCCTCTCCGCCATAGCCCAGGTAAGCCTCTTCAATCTCCTTTTGCTTTTTCTTCGATTTTCTCTTAATTTATTAGGATCTTACGCATTCGTTCGCCTTCCATTGAACATTGATTGAGCTTCACCATTCCACTCTCATTCGCGCGCACCACTTCGATCACCCCTTCTCTCTCATGCGACCTCAGACTACTTCCGACCCATCTGCTCTGCCCTTCACGACGGAGGAGCATTCGAGCCTTCACCTGCTCTTCTCGCCTAGGCTTCCACTCCACCTCACTTCACTGACGAGTTCACGTGCTTGCTTTGGTTATGAGTACTAACACTACAGGCCCCTTCGTTGAATGACCGGAACCATCATTGGGGCAACCTTCGCGAGCTCCAACTCCGGCGTAAAAGGGCAACGACGGCACTCCAGATGCTCCGTCGAGTCACCACGATGATATCCAGCCACACAGGAAAGATCAAAGACCTTCACCGAGCTCTGTAGGAGGTGGTGGAGCATGCGCTACCTCACCAGAGTCCCATTCCCGTCGCTAGCCCCTCAACGGAGGAAGAAGGGCTAGAGTATACATGTGTCGTTGGATGGCACTCCCAGTGGCCATCCAATGGCACACATCGAGACACATTGTTATCTTCATGCCTTACAGCCACCGTTCGATCATGGTGATCGGATGGTTACAGCGGAGCCACGTGTCAGCGCCAAGCCAGCCTCCAAACTTTCTATTCGAGCATGCAAGCTTGGGTCGTCCGAGCCTACTTAGAGCTAGCGACGACCTTCGAACTTCGCCCGAGCCAAACTCCGAAGTCGAGCGATTAGACGAAGCAACTTTGAGCCACTTCCAAGCCTGTACGTCCACCGAGCCTAACCCCATGTCACGGTCACGTGCGGAAGGGGTAAATTTGCATGGAGACCCCTCGGACTTCTTCAATTTTCAGACAGGTCCTGCAGCACGTACATCCCAAGAGCGCCTAGGGTAAATTGCATCTGACCCCCTGTGGGTTTTAATAATTGCAATTGTACCTCCACGTGTGTGGGTAAATATCAGGGAAGGCCTCGTGGTTACCTTTATTTGCATTTTAGTCCTTCTAGAGACCTGTTTGCTATTTTATTTTCATGTTTTCTTGTGTTTATGCTCCTATTTACTTTTTATCAATATTTTGAGCATCCGAGCTCTGTTTGAGTTGATTTTGATCATGTTTTGAAGTTAGTTTAATTATCTTTCTAATGATATTATTTAATTTCTATTTTGACACTCTGACTTTTGATGCTTCATTTCAAAATAAGTATCTCTCATGTATTGCTTGTCATGCCTTGCATCAATTCATTAATGGAATTAGCTTCATGATGAGAACCCGAAATTGATTATTGTTTAAATTGCTCAAATATTTTGTATTATTCGAGCATATTTGCATCATTTAACCTTGCATATCTTTGCATGATAAAAAAATCAAATAAAAATGTTTGTTGCATGTGTCTGCATCATTTGCGTTGTATGTCTCTTTGTGCATTATTGACATATGAATTTTTAATTTAACGCTTAATTTAGGTAATAAGAGTCTAGATAAATGCTAAATAGGCTCGTGTTCCTAAGTTCGACCTTGGGCTTTTCCAAGTTAAATAAAAATCGACCGTTTGATTTAATTGATGGATTAATTAAATGGTCTTTGAGGCATCTAATTCGACCGACTACAGTACACTAAAATGACTTATAAAAGGGTCAAAATTGTGATTTGTCAATCCCCAGAAAATAACTCATGCCATCCACCAGCTAACAACTTAGAGTGATCAACTGGGGAGAAAACATCGAATGTGCTTTCTAGGGGTTCCTTCTGAGAAAGGAACGCTTGGGTATCCATGAAATCAGCAAACAGACTTATATCATGTATCTCAACTAGAAAATCACAATCCTCACAATCTAATGGTGTTGTCTCTCTCGCATCTGCTGGTGGTGGAGGATCTATGATTGTCTCAATCTTCACCTTTATCACTGTGAGAGTGAAAGGTGATCTCCCTAGTACCATAATGTCTCAATCTTCATCTTTATCACTGTGAGAGTGAAAGGTGATCTCCCTAGTGCCATAATCAACTACCGCATTAACATTTCGAAGGAATAATCGAACAAGTATGATCAAGGTATGGAGTAGCGATGCATATGGATCCATATCAATAACAATAAAATCAACTAGGAAGCTCATGCCTTGCACCGTCATAATAACATCCTCGAGAACGCCCCTCGACCTCTTGATCGATCTATCATTAAATCGAAGGATCATCCTAATCGATCTAAGAGGTCCCAACCCAAAATCAGTGAGTAGAGAGGATTGAATAAGATTAATTAAGGATCCACTAACGAGAAGAGTATGATCGGACTCCTGATCAAAAATCATAAAAGTTATGTGAGGTGCTCCCTCGTCTTTCTTTTTGGGTGGAAAATTATTGATGGCATGAATTGCAGCCATGGTCAAAATATGCTTCTATGTTCTTGGTTGTTTGTTTTGCTTTAGTTGATGTTTCCTAGTACATGCTTCTTTCATTCCCTTTTTGACTGCAGGAATGTACTCCATGGACTTAAGGAGTGGTATATCTAAAAATATGTTCTGAATAATCTCTACCACTCCAAGATCCGATAGTATTATTTTGATTATTTGAATCTTTCTTTTATTCAAGGCAGAGGGAAATGGAATACGATCGGAAGAAACTAACTGCTCATTTCTCTTATTAGTCTCAAAATCAACATGTACAATAGGGTGATCAGAATTAGTATATACAATATCATCCAATACATATGTATAAATAGAAATAAATGGAAAAATAGAATGGGTTGCTCGTTCTGTTGGTGTTGAAGAAGACTCTGCAATGGGTATGTTCTCCTTCGTAGCTGACTCGGTATGGCATCTTCCTTTATTATCTTTTTGACATTTTCTATAATATGAAGGTGGTGGTGGTGGTAAAGAAGAAGGTGAAGATGATTCTCCATGCTTTGGCTCTATAACTCTAGTTTGTTGCTATGTTGGTGAAGAAGATGATATATGCGGTGTAGCTCTCTCAACTGCTCGATCCCTCAATCCCGACGATTGTACGGGTGGATGTAATTTCCTACCGCTCCTGAGAGAAATGGTGTCAAATAAACATGTAAAATCAAAAGTCATACCAGTCTCGGGGGTGTATGGATCATGGGATACCTACTCCTTACGTATAAAGTTGTCGGGATTGGCTTCAACCTGGGCTAGTATCAATGTCTTTGTATTGGTCAGGTTATTAAGCCTCTAAGTCAAATCTATCATGTTCTTCATCAAAAGGGCTAACTGGTCATCAAAGGTGCCTCAAGATGCTTAGAAATGGGTCGTTGCTATGTCTGGTAATGTGGAGGCTAATACCCAGAATATTTGTGTTGTTGGTAACTATAAGGAGGAGGATGCGAATAATATTGATCAGAATATGTAGGATTCTTCAGGTAATAGGGCTGGGGTAAGAACGTGAAAGCGTCAACTGTTGATATCCATGTCTCCAAATATGAGCATGTGGTGGAGATGAATATTGTTGAGGTTGTGAAGTCTGATGGTACTGGGGTTGTGGTCTCCCTCCCTGAATGATGGACATGCCTCTAACTCAACTGAGTACTAAACTGACCTTGCCCTGATGGACAAGGCTTGTCACGTTGTTGGTCAAACCAAATGTTGTTCACCTCTTAGATGTGAGGTGGAGGTGGACACTACTGCTCAGGTATGTACTGGTACTCCGGATAATATTGCACAACACATGATGGAGGAGATTGTTACGGAACCTGATCCGAAGTCTACATATAGTACACATGTTGGACTGTAGAAGAAGATACTCCAGTACTCTATTATGCTGAAGTAGTGGAAGAAGTGGCCTGCTCCACTTGCAGGAGCATTGGCTACTACACTCTGGCTCCGGCATGAGCTGATGGTACTAACAAGAAGCTCCTGATGACATGTAATCTCAACCAGCTTTTCCAGCTACTTCATTCTCTACTCGATGACTTGTAATTTGTCAAGTGTTTATGATTCCTTTTATATTATATCTAGTTTAGATAGGTCGTTTCCAATAATGATCAAATCAACGTTGTATACTCTATTCACATCAAGAGATGTTGTCATGTTGATGGCATTGTGGGGTGCTGAAGAAGAAGGAAGAGAATGCTTCTGGAAAGCATAAGAAGAAGAGAGTGTTGCTGAACTCTCTGTCATCTCCTCAAATATCTGATAAAGGACATCCTCATCCTTGTTAAAATTGGAGCCCCCACAAGTGACATCTATCAATATTTGGTTTCCAATATCAAACCCCCAAAGAAATTCTACACTAAGATCGTCTTGGTTCTCCATCAAATCCTTGAATATTTCCCATGCCTCGTGAATAGGCTCGTGGGACGACTGGGAGAAATTGGCTATCAAGGATCGCATCTGATTAAGCTGTCCAAGGGGATAGTACTTGCTAAGAAAGGTGGATCTAAACTCATCCCGGGACATGACAATCTTTCCCAAATGGTAGATCCAATATAAGGCCTTGTCCATCAAGCTAAATGGGAAGGCGGTCATCTTCACTAACTCTAACGGGATGTTAGGGTAGTGGATGGTGCTGCATATGCGATCAAATTGTTGGAGGTGAATATACGGTTCCTCTGAATGTGTCCATGGAATATCAGGAGTAATGGAAGTATAATGGGCTTCAGTTTGAACTACCCATGAATCACTGGTATCTGAATCCATGTCATAGCGTGTCATGTTCTTGGGTTATAATCATCTCTCAATGCTGGCTTAGGTTTCACTCCTGGCTGCTTGGCTCCCCCAATCCCACCTCCTCTCATCTGCTCATACTTCTCTCTCCTCTATCATGCCTCAGCTCTAAGATCATATGACGAAGTCCTAACATCGTATTGTTGATCTCGCCCTGATTTGTCACGGTGGTCTTTCCCTTTGGTGGCATTAAGTCCTCTATAATTAGATGTGTATCTAAAAATGTGAAAGGTACTTGATCAAACTTCAGAAATGATGGAGTCTCAAATTATAGATCAAGAAGAGGGTCAATCTCAAACAATGGATTTATTAGTGGCAGATCAAGTGTGAAAGAGAATGAAGAGAACTCGATATGAGATTCACTCGAGTGGAGGAAAATGAAGACGAACGAACTAGAAAAGAAAGTGATAAGTCTGCAAAGTATGAATACAAATCACTCCAATACTCTATCCTCGAAATAAGGAGGAAAGATGTGAGAACACGAGGTCAAACAAGAAGAAGAAATGAGAATAAGGCATGAAAGGTGCATAGGGATCTCTATATTAGCAAACAAAAACAATACAAACTCCTGATTCACCAATTAAACACAAGTGAATGTGAAAGTTTAGTCAATTATATTTTCAATTTTAAGTTTAGTGAATCGACAAAAAGTTACTACCGAGCATACAGGGTGAAGTTGTCCTATCACCCAACGTACGTCCTCAAACCTCCCCAAACAATGGTACCATTTGCTTGGCTTGTCAGTTATATCATGCCCAAAGTGAGATAAGAGGTAGAGCACACCAAAATGATTTTCTAAGGTCGGAGGCACGTGCTTGCATCTCAACCATAGATCAAAGAATAGTGTACATGATCATACGGCACAAGTCCAAGGATTTGGTCCCTATCCTTAAGGCAACGTCCTCACTCACTCTGTCTGGAGGTAAGTAACTACAAACAATGAGGGGGATAACTCTCCAAAATAATTATTTGATTGTTACATTTAGTTTTAGGTAAAGTATGATTAGCAATCCCTTTTTTAGTTCATTATCACTTTTTTGAACTTTTTTCTAGAAATCAATCTAACGACTTTTCCAATTCCTTTATTTCCTAAGTGAGAAAATCAAGGAGATCGGAAAAGTTGATGTAATAGAAATCAATGATGCATGCAAGAGATAAAAGATGCATAACTTGCGTCAGAAGTCTACATACAGTGATCCTCGCATAAATATAAAGATAGAAAAACAAACTATCATAAACGATGCAAGAGAAATGCCCTAGTAGTAACTTCTATTAAAGGGCAAGAACATGATTATTTCACTACGTTCATTCCTATACTCTATATTATAGGAACAGATATTCTTATTTAGGAGCTTTGGACCTAATCGATTACCTTTTCTCAGACAAGAACATAGAACCTAATACTGAGGGCTTAAGCATAAGAAAATCGTAAGAAAACAAATAAAAATAAAATCGAGACAACAAAATTCGATGAGGTCCCCCAAGTGAACCGACACTTGGTGAAACGTACCCCACAATCCATAAGAGTCTAATGTCCTAATAAAAATAGAAAAAGAGACAACGCCTAAATTATTACAAAAATAAATGAAAAATAAAAGACTAAAATAAAACAATAATATGTGCAAAAATAAAATGCTCCAAGTTTCTTCTACAAAGTCTTTTGCTCCTTCATCTCATACGCTCTCCTATTGCTCGATGAAGAAATGGGTCGCCTCTGCTTTGCTCGGGTGTGCCAGTGCTTCTAGAAAGGCTACCTTCGCTCATCGGGCCCTCGCAAGAAATAGAGACACAAAATATGTCTCAGATCATAATTATGAAAATATGAGAAATACTAGAAATAAAACGAACAGACACTGATACTAAAATGTGGATATGTAGCTGAATGAGAAGAGAAAGAGAAAGTAATCTTACATAAATATCTAAAGTTCGATCTTGGGGGCTTTCGTTGTCTACCAAATCAGATCCTACAAGCGATGCATAGTCCCCCTCATGGCACACGATATTCAATATGAGTACTCACTCTTCAACATTAAGTAAATCCATAAATATGTATAGACAAAAATAAAATTGCTAAAAACAAAATGCAAGTATGAGGAAAGAAAAATATCTACAAACACCAAAAGTAGAGGCAAAGAAAACCTAACTTCCCTCGCCATGCCTCCCCGATAACAGCACCATTTATTGAACAAGACTTTTATGTGTCTTAACTATTTAATGAAAAAAATCACAAGGAGAACAGTCATCGTAATCCAAAGAAGGCCTCAACAAAATTATTCAAGAAGCTCTCAAGAAAAGAAAATAAGAGAAGAAATGTAAGCAAGAGAACAAGATTTGTTATACATTTACATGTATAGCGTAAATGATCAAACCAAGGGAAATTACAAAATCCCAAGGGTTCAATGAAATAAAAGGATTCTTTTTATGAAAATTCTTGGTATTTTATAGATTTTTTCTATTATTTTTTTAAATTTTATATTTTTAGAGGATGTCTGCTTTTGAGTTCTTTTAACGATTTTTACGTTTTCAAATGTTTGCATTTTTAATTTTTTAAAACTAAGAAAAATGAATAAAAGAAAAGGTAAAGAAAATGATGTTTTTATATTTTTAAAATATAGGAAAAATATAAAGAAAATTCAAATGAAAATACTTTTAGTTTTTTGGTACTTTTCTACTATTTTGTGAGTTTTGAGATATTTTACAATTTTTTAAGATTTTTAAAATAATTAAAAATAGGGAAAACAATAAATAAAAAACAATGCAAATGTTTTTGGGATTTTCAAATAGCTAATAAAATCAAAAATAAAGAAAATTTATATATAAACAAAGATGATTTTTAAAATTTTCTAGAAATCAATTTTAAGAATTTTTTATGATTTTCTGTGAATTTATATGAGTTTTTAGTGTTTTCAGTGTTTTGTGATTTTCTGGGTTTCATAAGGAATTAAAGATGAAATTTGTACAAAATTAAAATGAAGTAAAACAAAATACCACTAATTTTTGTAGAATTCTTCAAACAATTTTTATAATTTTTATTGAATTTAAATTGTAAACAAGAGAAAATTAACATTTTTTGAATTATTAAAATGATAAACTAATTAAAATATGAAACTAAAATTACTAGTAATAGAAGTAATTAACATGACCTAAATATGATTTTCAAGGAATTTTTAATGCAATTAACAATTTATTAAACATGATTAACAAAGCAATTAAAACACAGCTTCACATGGACCTTTCTGCAAATAGTTTTATTAAGAATACCAAATAGATAATAAAAGATAAAATGCAAGGAAATAAATGCAATTTCTCCAAAAAGGGTGTGTGAGTCACGTTGGCACGGATCTATTGGTTATTTTTTTCTATGGTTCAATCAATAACAAAATAATGCAAGGAGATATATTGCAAATTAGCCACAAGTTACGTATTAAGCACATTTATACAATTCAAAAGGGACTACACTATAATTAAAATAAAGAGTAGTGGATAATATATAAATAACCAATCCACTATAACAAGATATGTGTTCTCAAAAGCACTTATTTACAAATAGATGAAAAGGTAGGGATATAGTGCAAATAATCATCGATCTCGTGGCAGTCGCGTACAGATCCAAGTGTCTTGATTCCTTCCTTCAGATCTGGATCAACAACTATAAATTGGGGCTTTATCCACGATGCAGATATGATCTGGGTGCGCTATTCTTGATCTGATGGCGGAGAAGGTTGTTGTATGAACACTGAAGAAGGGGTGCTCAGTTGGACTTTGATCGACCGGATCTCGATCAATATCTGTACAAAACACTTCCTGATGGTGGGTATAGGTTCATGCTACTCCTTTGCATAAACATGATGTAATGATGTTGTCTGAAGGGCGTCGATCGAAGATCTAGAGCTAGTGGTGTTATACAATTGAGTTCGAGCTCCAGATGAATTATTTAAGCTCAAATGAGGAACCTAAACCTACAGAGACTTAAATTCTTGGAGCTACATCTCCGGCTGGCCTTATTAAAAGAAAACATACATAAATAGATGCTGAACGCAGATCTATGGTGAAGGTGATCAAGAAGGAGATCGGATCCCAGATTGAGGTGATCTGGGATGGTTTGGTTATGGAAGAGGATGAAGAATGGTGGTGCAAATGTGTACAGCATGTAGGGAATGATAAATGGTGATTGGGGAGCTCCGATCGAGCAGAACAAAGATTAGAGAATGATGATTTGATTACGCTAAATCAGGAATTAAAACGTGAAATTAAAAACAAAACTAAAAGAAATACACATAAATTATCTAGAGATGGATAAGAAGAGATCGTAGCCTCGATTCACGATGGCAGGTGAAGAAGTGTCAAACATCCCCCAGCGAAGCTCTGGTGGTGTATGGATCGTGATATCAGATGAAATTCACTCTCTCCCTATTGTAGGAGCTTTGCTCAGTCGCCACTCAGATCACCAGAACCAGCCTCGAGCGTGAAAATAACACTAAAATGGATCAGAAGTGACGATGATCTGGAGAGAAGAATTTGTAGCAATGAGTTTCAAGTGAAATTCAAATGGTAGGATGCATTCAAACTAAGACGCGAACCTTGAAGTTATCGATCGGGTGAGAACTATGTACATTTGACAGACCATAGGTTGATGTCTTAATTAAGGTCTATACATCAACGAGCTGGTGTGCATATGAAGTTATACGAGTTATACGATCTCTCAAAGGGAACATATAGGTTCACTTGAGAATCAAAAGATATGAGTTCACTAATGAATTATTGGAATAGATCAAGTTCCATGCATGGTCATCATGCTTTGGAAGCATGACAAGAATTTGAAGGTATGATATATTCTTTTAGACATACGATCGATACCAACTCCCAATGATCGAATGAGAAACTCAATGATAAAACTCTAAAGATGACAATGTAAATTGATCTATGTCTTTGAGATTATCATATATCTTCCAGTATGCAGAATGTACATGTATTAGGAATACCTGAGGGTGATGTGATCATAAACGATTGTACAATCATAACGCTTCCATTTTGAGGTAGTGATGAAACAAGTCTGGATTTTAGTGGCTCCTCTCCGTAGAGAGGTGATCTGATCTTAGTCCAAATGTTGGACATTGATTTGAATGTGATTCAGATGCGATCAGAAGATTCGATTTACGACCACGATTTAATCAAGCATCTATGAGAGGTCCATGAGATATGGATTTCAGATGTGATCTTAATATCCAAATCACTGCGTGGAACGTACAATCGCATTGTCCTTATCTCCAAGTATCTGCGGAGAGTGTGCATTATTCATAAAAGGGTTCAAGAATAATTCCATTGTTAAATTATATCCAAGCATTGAGAAATGAATAACTAAATATGATTTAATTATCAATAATAATGTGAATTTTATTCGTATCTTTTAATGCATGAAAATGATAATCCAATATATAATTAAATGCGATTTAAATATCTTGATAAGAATAATGTGGATAGCATTATCCAAATCATATATATTATAAATATCGTCTATAATATATTAGAGAGAGAGAGCCAATTGTAATTTATATTTGTCGATTAATTGTTGATGTGAATTGGATTCACATTGAAAATTAGTTGAAAATATAATTTATATTTTGTTTTGGGTTGTGAATTTGATTTGCAAATTTCCAATGACATGATTGCAATGTTCACAAAATAATTATGAATTATTTGTGTGAATAAATTTGCAACAAAAGTTGTAAATTATTGGATATTTTCATGGGATAATGTAATCTCATGAGATGAAGAGATAATAGCCACCTTCCATCTAAATGTGGTGGAGGGCCACCAAGTCCTAATAGAAATTGGTGGGCGTCCCTCCTTTTTATGGGAATAGGCTAATATCTTTCCTATTATATCCATAGATAATTGATTTAATTAAAATTAATTATATTGATTATTATTCAATATAAATTTAATAAAATTAAATTAATTGTTGTTGTGTTTTAACAACAAAATCATGGTCATTGAAAGAAACACAACTGATTCTCATCCATTGATTTTGTGTTGTCCATGGATTGAGATCCATGGACTCCCAAAATACTATAAAAGAAAAGGCACCCCTTGCTCTTCTTTTTTTACAAAAACTATGCTCTCTTTCTCTCATTCTCGCATCCCACGCCAGCCTCTCTCTCTATCTTGAGTGGTCATCCACTCTAATCCTAGGGAGAAGATCGTTGTCATCATCGCATCGTCATTGTGGTGCTGCCTCGACTACTCATAGATCTCCGTCTCCTTCGATGTGCCTTGCTCTTGAAGAAGACATTTGATCTTGTGAGACGAGATCAGGAGATTCACCGCTTGGATCAACAACTTGGATTGTGATAAATATGTGATTCATATCACGAGGTCTCTCTGTTTGGAGACTCAATCAAATCCACATTGCAAGAGGTATATTCTTTATCTAGCATGTGGTTTAGATGAAATGATCCAAGAAGCATTCTTGGACCATGTAGTTTCATCAATTAAACTTTTAAATTCTTCTACACGGAGCAACTAGTGCGTCTAGTTGCTCCCGATCATATATGATGTGATCCTTACGCTTTCACGATGTGCTTAAGGATTCTTCCATACTCTTCATTTATATGGATTCCCTTTGTATTGTGTAATGCCCATGCTAACCTCCAGAGGTGTATGTTGGTTGTTTTTGCCAACATGGTAGATAATTTTCTAGAGGTCTTCGTGGATGATTTATCAATCTACGAGGATAGTTTTAACACTTGTCTTACTAATTTAGACCAGGTACTTTAGAGATGTTATGGGGTAAACTTAGTGCTCTCATGGAAGAAGAGCCACTTTATGGTAACTAATGAGATTGTATTGGGCCACATCTCCAAACATGTTATGGAGGTTGACCCAGCTAAGATTGATGTGATCTCCAAGCTAGACCCACTGCAGAATCTGAAGCATTTGAGGTCATTTCTTGGTTATGTTGGGTTTTATAGGTGATTATATAAGGACTTCAGCAAGATCGCCATGCCTTTGACTAAGCTTATGTGAAAAGAGAGTGAGTTCAATGTTGATGAAAAAGTTCCTCCTTACATTTCACCAGATGAAAGACATGGTTACTAGAGCTCTAGTCCTTCAGCCACTTGATTGGTCTCTCCTTGTTGAGATCATGACGGGCGCACCAAATTTTATAGTTGGAGCTATGTTAGGGAAAAGAAGGGATGGGATACCACTGTTCATATACTGTACTAGCAAGACTCTAGATGAGGCACAACACAATCACATGATTACTGAAAAGCGAGAAAATGGGAATCGTTTAATAATTGCCTGACAAACCAGACTCACTGTCACTGAGGTGACTCCTCGAATCCTCTTGTTATTCAACAATTAACCCACCAATATAATTAAGCAATTAAAATCAAGAGTTAAAATTTATTCTACCCTACTAAGAATGTATAATGGCAAGCAAGTAGGGGTCGAACACAAGAAGCAATGGGGTAGAGCAAGCAAAGATACAGAATCAAAGCATAATTTATCACTCACATGACTAGTCAAAATGAATTTTTTGTGGGTTTTAAATTTTTCATTTTTTTACTTTATTTTTGTTTTATTTTTTTGTATTTTGATTTTTAATTTTCTCCTTTTATATTTTTCTTTGTAACTTTATATTTTTATATTTATTTTTCTTTTTTAAAAAAAATATACAAAATATAGGGTGTATATATTTAATATAGACTAATATAGATACAAATATAACTTAAAATGTTAAAAAGTCGAAAAATAAAATATTTTTGTGTTTTAAATAATTTTTTATTGTTTTTTTAATTTTGTAGGAATTTTCTCTATTTTTATGTATTTTTAAAGTAAAAAATACCTTAAAAGGGTTTAATTAAATATTCGATATTTGATTTTCAAGAAATTTATCTTTAAACGAGTCCTTAGAGTGCTACGCCTATAGGAGAGAGTGCCAGAAAAGTATCATGTACTTCTCCTCCTCCTATGTAACCGGTAGTCTACACTTTTTTAAGGCACTTGTAACCCTTCCTAGATCCCTACTCAGCTAAAGAAATACAGGGAGGAAGTTGATTGGCGAAACCAATACTTTGGATCTTGCTCACAACGGAATCACCCATGAGTGTGCGAGAACCTTCTCGGACGCAAGATAATGAGATAGACACCCCTGTGAAGATGTGGACTAAGCTCAATACTCCGTACAAGGTCGATGCTCTACACAATAGAGAACATCGTCGTTGACCAAGCCCTATTCGTCTACGTACGATAGAAGCACCAATACTCTGGAAATCCAAGTGATACACAAGGCAACCACAGATTGGGTCTTGGGCTCTAATCCTTACGAAGCGGTCTCTCACTAGGAAAGAGACCTTTCAATGCAACATGAAAACAAATGAGAGCTTTGCTCACCCAAGGCAATAAGTCCTATTAATAAATTTTATTTAGGTCAAGTATTTTTAGCAATCCCTTTTTTAATTTTTTTTGGTGTTATCACTTGCTTTGAGTAGATTCAATATAAGCGCCTAACATTTTTTGTATTTTCTTTGATTCCTATATGATCCAAAAACAGAGGGAGATAGCAGAAAAGCAATGCAAGGTGACACTAATATGGAAATCTCACCTTAGTGCCTAAATGATGAATGCTCAGTTAGAAGACTTACAACACTTTCCAGCTCTCTCCATGTGGGATGCAAAATAGGAATTTATAAGCCTATACTATATGCTGATATGCACAAGTAAATCGTCCTAAGCAGGCAACTGCTAACGTGAAGAACCAAATGCTAAACACTAAGAATGAAACCTAGAGTCCAGTCTTGGAGCCTCCTCGATGCCCACCATAGTGGGTCCTGCAAGAGCTGTATGGAGTGCTCTCACAATACGCGGTTTTGAAATTAAGTGTCAAGCAATTAATTAATCTAAATCCAAACGCAAAGACTATAGATGCATGAAAAGTAGTTAGGTGTTTAGACTTAGACTACACGATCAAGCAAGCCTAAAAACTAAGGGCTCACTCCACAAAACAAATAGAAAAAAAGAGCAGAAAGCATTGCAAGAAATAAAGTAAAATAAAGGGATGGAAAACTCGAAAAACTGCAGTGAGCCCTCAAGTGAACAAACACTTAAATTGAGCAAGAGTGTCCAAATCCAGAGTTCTTGTATTATTACAATTTAATATTCAAAATAAATATCTCTCTCACAAAAAGTAAATATTCTAAGCTATTATCTTCCCACTCTCAAGAGCCTCCTGCTCTCTCCTATCGGCTAGGTCAGAATAGCCGGCTCCTCGTCCCAAGGTTGCGTAGAATCATCATCGAGACAATCCTCCTCGATCTGATGTCCCTCGTAAGAAGACAAGAGAAGAGATGTCAAACAGTTCAAAATGGATAATAAAAAAAATAGAGATAATCTCGAAGATGGCAAATCAATTAAAAGAGCCAAAATCTACTCTAAAAGTTAAGTTTCCCGGCAACGGTACCATTTGATAAGCGAGAAAATGGGAGTCGCTAAATAATGGCCTAACAAATTGGGTTCCCTATTACTGAGGTAACTACTTGAATCCACTCAATGTTTCAACAATTAACCCATAAAGATAATTAAGCAATTAAGAGCAAGAGTTAAAATTTATTATACCCTACTAAGAGTGTATATTGGCAAGCAAGTAGGGGTCGAACACATGAAGTAATGGGGTAGAGCAGCCAAAGATGCAAAATCAAAGCACAATTTATCACTCACATGCTTATCCAAAATGAATTTTTTGCGAGTTTTCATCTTTAATTTTTTATTTTTTATTTTATTTTTTTTATATTTTTATACTTTGATTTTTAGTTTTATTTTTTATATTTTCTTTTTATATTTTATACTTCTATATTTTTTCCTTTTTAAAAATATAATAAAGAGATATATAGGGTAGATATACAATATAGACCAATATAGATACAAATATAACTACAAATGCTTAAAGTCAAAAATAAAAGATTTTTCTATTTTAAATCATTTTTTACTATTTTTGTGATCTTTTTAGGAACTTTTCTAATTTTTATGTCTTTTTAAAGTCAAAAATACCCTAAATAATGGTTTAATTAAATTGGTGAGATTGAAATGGAAATTAAAAATATCAAATGAATTTCAAAATTTTCCAAATCAATTTTAATACTTAAATAATAATATAAAGAGAATTCAGACTTAGAAAACACAATTTTTGGGATTTTTGGGAATTGTCTAAATTTTTATAAAGGTTTTTAGGGTTTTCAATTTTTAGGATTTTTCCTTTATTATTTCTAGGGTTTTTTGGTCAGGAGTTGTAAAACAACTAGAAAATGAGAAATATATTTTTTTGGATTTTTTTCAAAAGTTTTTATGTATTTTCTAATTTAAATAGGGGCAAAATAGGCTATTTTTTATAAAATAAAAAATGTGCCTAAAAATGTAATGCAAAATAATGGCATGAATCAACACAATAACAAGCACTTAAACTATTTTGTTGGGATTTTTTAGAGTACGAGATATATTTTAAATAAATAGAGGAAACATAAAGACACTATAAATATGGTAAGGGTATTTTTATAAATGGAGTAAAGTCTAGGGGGCATCTTACAAATTTCATAAAAAATGTATAACTGAAATTCAAAGTTACTAGAGTAAATGTTAATACCAAAACTGCAAGGGCACAGTTACAAAATGTGCACGCTTTGTCGGCTAACATTGAGAGGGACTAAAGTGGTAATAAAATAAGTTACGGGGCTTTTATGCAAAATACACAAGACTAAATAAATAGATGATGAATGTTTGGAAATCAAATATTAACTACAAAATTTGAGGGGGAAATAACGCAAAATACCCCTTCGAAGGTGCTGATTGACGGTTGAGATGCTCTACTTATGCCACGCATCAACTTCTCAAGGCTCGATACCGCTCCACCCTAGATGCCTCAGATTAGATCTCCAAGCGAGACCGGACAATGGATAATCCAATGATCGAACGTCGGCTGAAGCTTATGGGTTTGAGGCTTGATATAATGATTGTGGACTCCCCTGGATGAACAGAAAAGAATATGGCCATGGTCGAGCTTCAATCAGCAATCGCATGTGGATCCGACCACCTCAGACACGCACTGGAGGCTCAAAATCTTTATGGCGACATATCCTAGAAGTAGAAGGCTTCAAAGTTCACCAATGGTATCCGGAACACTTCTGCAAGGTCAAGGAAGAGGAGGCATCCCAGGTACCTGCAATGATCCAAAAATCGACCCCTTGAGGGGTCTGAAGCCTCCTAAACCTGCAAGATATGTTAGCACACAAGGAAAGAGGGTTTCGAAGAGATTTGGCCGATGGGAATGGGTTAAGTGGAGCGTGGCACCTCTCTCAGGCTAAGGGAGGCAGAGGAAGAGCAGTAAGCTCGATCTAGGAGTCGAGGCGAATGGAAAATGTGTGGCACGCAAAGAAGCATGAGGAGAGGACGTAGACGTGGCAACGAGGTCGGGAGATGGGCGGATCACAACGGGATGTTCGTCGGAGATGGAACTCCAGCGAACTTTGAAGATGGATATTTATGCTAAAAAGATGATTAAACGATAAACCACAAGCAGTAAATAAACATGGGGATTAAACTAGGCTAAAAATGCAAGGAAAAAGAGTACCTCAGTAGTCGGGGCCACGAAGTGAGGACCTCAACGGCAGAGCTCGTCGGAGGTGGTGGTGGAAGCTCCTTGGCCTTGCCTAACGCGATCCAACCGGCTAGAGAAAGCCCAATCACAGCCTTCAATCTAGAGCACACACGGAGGGGTCAAAACTTGGTCCAAAAAGGTTCAAAAATCGAGGTGAAATTTAGAGGGGCTTTTGTACAGATAAGGTGGAGTGGGGGAGAACGAGGAACATCATGCACTGCCGTGATCCACAACCTAAGGAAAGACCTAGGCATAAATCACCAACGCTCGAGGTGAAAAAGTCATGAAGACTTCGATCAAAAAATATGCAAGGTACGATCTTGATGAGTCGCTAAATATGACATTTAAATTGTATTCGTTGTAATACGTGTACTTAGCAATTCAGTCAGAATCGAGAGAAGGATCTCCGTGAAGAATGTCTCGGCTTAATTTATATCCCGGGCAAGTCCGGGGTCGAACTCAGGGAGGCAAAGGAACAACTTTGGGGTTAATTTGAAAATTTAAGATTCAGATTTCAAATGCGGTTTTTTTATATTTTTTATGCAAATACAAATGCCAATGCAAAATACGAGTGAATTAAGACACTAAGAAATCACACAAAAAGGCTAAATTAATTTTAATGACAAATTAGTCCAATTTAGCCAAATTATATTTTTTTTCTAGAATCCTAATCCAGTGATGAACACAAAACACATTTTTTGTATTTTTAGGAATTAAATTGCAACAAATAAAAATGCACACTTTTTATGGGTTTTTTCGCAATTTATCACACAAGCAGTAAGCAAAAATGATGAAATTTTACTGGAATGAAAACATGATGCAAGGAAGATACAAATATTTTTGGAATTTTTTGACCAAATATGAATTTTTTATGGATTTTTTAATGAAAACTGAGCAACGGTGAGTAAATAATTTCTAATAAATCCACATTATCAAATTAATTAGAATGCAAATTATCTCAAGTAGATATTTTCATGTGGCATACAAGAGACTTTAAATTTCCTGAAAAGGATGTACGTGGATTTAATTAAAAATCAAATACTAAATTCACTCTACAATTTATTTCAGGCAGAAGACATCTCCACTTTGGATGAAATTTAGGTAGTAAGTTAATCACATGTCAAGGCATCATTCCTAATTTTTGTGGAATTTTTTAGAGCAACAGTGAGTTTTATATCAATTTAAGAACACTGATTGGGTAAAATAAGGAGAATTTCAGTTAAACAATTATAATTAATTACCCAAAGACCACAAAATACAAAGAAATATTCAGATGGTAGAAAATTAGTTGCTCAACACAATGACATTTTTTACTTAATAAAAAGATGTAAAATTGAGGTCCAAATTAACGCATGAACATAGGGTTATCGGTGCAAATCATAAATTGAAAATGCAATACAAACTACACACAGGGACTTGATTGGAATTACAGAAAATAGAAAAATATAAAATGCAATTTTTACATTAAAAAATTTAGAAAGAGAAAGTACCCTTCTTATTGCTTTGGAGCACGATGAGTAACCCAAAACGGGTGGGGGCGACGGCGGCGAGGAGATCCGCGGCGTGCGACGTGGAGGTGCGCGGCGATGGCTTGGACGGCGAGGGGAGGTGCCGCTCGTTGCGGTGGAGGGCGGCTGCGGTGACGAGGCGCGAAGGGCGGCAGCAGGCCGTTGGACGAAGGAAGGAGGCGGGGCCGTGCACGGCGGCGCGGGGGAGGCGCTCCGCCGCACGCAAGATGGAGGAGAGGCGGGCGGCGCCTCCGCGCGCGGTGGAGGCAGAGCGGCCCGCGCTGGTGGCGCGGCGGCAGGCGCCTTGCGGCGGTGGAGGAGAGGGGATGGGGGGCGGGCGGTGTTGGAGTTGTTCCCCCCTTCCACTCTTTTTTTTATATATTTTTATATTTTTTTGCTGTTCTAATTTTTTTTAGATTTTATTTTTTAAATTTTTTAATTTTTTTCTTAAACAGGAATGCAAATATGTATGCAAAAGGGGAAGATGATGAGTTGGTGATAAAAAAATGATGTAACAAACAACAAAGAAACAATATATTAGATAAGATAAAATAACAAGAGAATGATGAGGAATACTTACCTGGTTCTTCGCCGGATTGGCAGAGCAGCTACGCTGAACTCATGTTGTCGCCTCGATCCAATTGGCGAAACAAAAATTGTATTTTTGTATTTTTATATACATTGATGTGAACACGTTGGAGAAAGAATTAGCCAAAAAGGAGTTGAAATGAAATTATTAAAAATACATGAAGTTTTGGGCTATTTACAGGTGAAAAACTCCTTTATTTTGCGGCTTTTTATGTGTAATTTATTTTGTACAATCTAATATACATTAATTAGTGTGTTTTATTTACAAGAATCATTTTGTTAATTTATTGACTTTATGGACATTTTTATGGGATTTCACTCAGGGATTTTGCTAAGATCAAGATCTTGAGATGATGAATCGTGGATTCATCAGATCTCCAAAAAATCGAGGAGCGAATCTAGAACGCAGGTCTGACAACCTGGAGACCTTGGTCAGAGAGTTGACCGAGGACAACGAGTGGAGAGGTCTGATTTGTCCACGTGGACCAACAAAAAAACTGGACAAAATTACTTAAAAACAATAAAAAATAATAATTTTATTAATTTTAGGCTATAAAATAAAAAATACTTATAATTTTCTAAATTATCTTATTATGATTTTTTTATGATTAGTTATTAATAGTTACTTATTAGGGATACTATATAGGTATATTCATCTATGTTTTGAGTCTTTTATTTTTATTTTGTATTTTGATTTTATTAGTTTATTTTATTATTTTAAATAATCATAACTTATTTTTATATATTTAAATGTATTTTTATTATATTTTTCTGATATATTATATACACTTAATTAAATAGATGTATTAATTGTATAGTTATAATTATAGGTAATTCATCTATGTATCTATGTATTTTATATACATATTTTATTTTGATGTTTTCTTTATTGTTTTATTCTTATTTTAATATGTATTATATTACAAGCAATATTTATAAAATTAAAAATATAAAATTATAAAAATAATAAAGAATAAATAAAATGATTATTTTAATCAAGTATACTATACAATAGGGGCCCAAAACCTAATCACTCCTCAACTCCAAAAAATATGGAACCACCTTCATTAAATAACTTATTAAAATTTATATACAATTAAAGGTGATTTTTATATATTTTGAGTTTTTATTTGAGAGAAATGGGTTTGAGAAGTAGGTATTTTGAAATTTATTCAGAGTATAACATTTTTACTGAATATTATTTTTATGTAGACTTAATTTTGCATTCTTCTATATTTTATTATATACAACTTTTATGTATAAAGTTTATTTATTTGAAGTGTAAAAGTATAAAATAAAATAGGTCCTAAAAGTGAATAAATAATGAATAAAATAAAGGAATTTTTATTATATTTTGTACCCTTATCTCCCCGTACTTTATTCCTTGTCGACCTAGTTATTGAGATGTCTAGGTCTCGGGATTTAGGGTCATAAAATATCTTTTATATATTATTCTTTTTTCTTTTCTTTTCTTTATTCTATAATTTTGACATTAAAAATAGTGTTTTATAAACATTTTATACAATAATGTGTGAATGATAATATGCATGAATTAGATGTATTTACGTGCATTTACTATGGTTTTTAAGGCCAAAATGATAGAATAAAGGAGATGAAATGGAGATTCATCACCCTCCTCCCCATACTGGACTTTGCTAGTCCCTAGCAAACACTTATGCAATAAATGCAGAAATAGAAATTTAAAGAAAGAAAAGGAAATAAAATAGATTAAGTTTAATTGTCAAATTTTTCGTCACAAAATAGAAGTTTGGAGCTAAAGTCGGAACTTTGGAATTTTAGTACGAGCGGAACCTTATTGGGAATCAGATTTGAAATCCAACAGCCTTCGAGAATTCCAAAACTCTGCTCAAGTCCCCTCAATAGCCAGGTTGGACTATTTCAACTCATATGCAAACCCTTATGACTATGAATCTGACTTGTACAGTGTATGTGATAGTGGTTCTCCCCTCAACTGAAATGATAAAGAGATTGTCTTCTCCAGCATGACAACCTAGTGATTCCCCAATCCAGCAACTCCTTCCTCGAGGAGCGAGGTATTCCCTTCTAGGTTCAAGTGACAACCAACTCTAAGAGAAGAATGGACGGTAGCCAGTGTAGCTACCTATCCTCGGATGCAAGACTAGTGTAGTCAAGTCATCCAGTTGTAGGCTAACAAGGTTTGAATTTGAAGCTCAAGCTTGCTTATTGACTCTACAAATATATACACTATGGTGGGCATTTTATTTTCAATTAGGCATGTCCATTTTTTGGAATTATTTACTTTTTTTTTAAATATCATATACAGCAGCATTTATATAAGGAGTTTTCCTCTTGAGCTAGTAGAATATCCCTCTTTTGAAGCATTATTGCAACACACACTCTCATGTCTTTAGACATTTACGCCACTTGACGGATTGTGGTGTACTTCCCTCGCTAAACGAGGACAAATGTTTCCACTTGAGTGTGTCTCATACCAGCAAATCCAACCCCTTCACCACTCCAACTGAGTTGAGCCAAGTGGAAGGTGCACGTATCTAAGTTAGGTCATTATCGACAAGAGCCATGCATGTGCTCCAAAACACTCTACTTAGGCAATCAAGAATCCATTGAACCAAGTCTCGTAATTCTCAAAGAATTAAGTCAACTAGACTTAAAGTACCTCAATTCTAGTTCCTATAAGGTTCCTATGAATTAGGTAGATTTAAGGTCCAGCCAAGCTCCAATCTTTTGATTTTACTTAGACTTGTTCAATTATCAAACTCAATCTAAAAAATGATAATGCTATGCAAATACTATGCAGAAAATATTTTTGTGATGCAATTTTTTTCAATGTTTTGATTTTTTTATAGATTTTTGAAAAGATGATGCATATGCAATTTTTTGATATTTTTTAAAAAGATTTTTCAAATGTTTTGGAATTTTTTGTTTTGCAAATGTGTTTGGGATTTTTTAAAACAGAAGATCTTAGCTGAAAACTAGGTGCAAATATTTACACGGGGAAGCATCTTATATTTACAAGAATTAAGTTTTAAGATTTTGCAAGGGATAAGTGGTCATCTTTATGTGTGTGTGTACATATATTTAGTGTGATGTGTATATTCCTCAAACTTATTTGAAAATCATTTTTACAAATAATTTTGGAAAATAGTCCAAAATAATTTTTGCAAATAATTTTTCCAAACATTTACACACATTTGAAAATAATTTTGCAAGGGATTTTCAAACAGTAGATATAGATTTTTCAAAATAATTTTGCAACCAATTTTCAAAACATTTGCAAATAATTTCAAACATTTTTATTTCACACAAAGTAACTAAATTTTTCAAACAAAACATTTTTGCGCAGGTCGAAAATATTTAACAAAACATATTTCAAATAGTTTTCAAAAGATTCTCAAAAATATTTTCAAACTATTTTTCAATCATTTTGCAAAAAAACATTTTAACCTGATTTATTAATCATCAAATACAAAAAGAATTTGTGGAATAATATGCATATTTTTATTAAGTGTTTTTAATGAATTTAATAGTATATTATACAGTATTCTTAGCCATAATTATTATTAAAAATACGAAGTATGAGTTATGGCCAAAGTATATACAGAGTATATGTGACCCCCTGTACTTAGTTTGAGTTATGTCCTGATGGATCAGAGAGAAAAAGAGAAGACATAACTCGTACCGAGTATAGAAAAATCTAAAGAATAACAAATGAAGGAATAAGCGAATGAAAAGTTGACTGTCCCCCCTATACTTAAGATCAAATAATCCTAAGTATAGCAGACTGTACACAAAGCAGTGAGGGTCAAGGGTGGGAATGAACAAATCATACTCAGACTGTCTCCCCCTATACTTAGGATAAGATATCCCTAAGTATAGACTAGAAGATGAGATAATGGAGAGGACTAAAGAATGAAAGAACTCGGGGTGCACACCCCTCTGTACTTAGGACAAAGTACATCCTAAGTATAGAAGACTGACAAAAAAGGACGACACCTTTTCGGTAGAAAAAGACAAATATAAAAGAAAGGAATAAAGGAATAAAAGAGATTAAGATAGAATAGGAAATTTGAACCATTCAGGGTGCACACCCCCAACACTTAGGACAAAGTACGTCCTAAGTGTAGCACTGATGAAGGGGATAACACGTTTTCGATATAATAAGAGACGAAAGAAGGAAAAGAAGAAAAGAAGAAAAGCTATTCAAAATATTTTGATTTGCTTTGTCTTTGATTACATCTAGCGAAGTATTTAGTTACTCATCATAGATCATTCGAACGAAGTCAATGATAGAAAGAAATGTGTCATGTTCAAGATAAGGCTTCAGAAGCAGTCCATTGACCACAAATGGTTGTGCATCAGTTGACAAACTAGATATCATTACGCTTCCATTGGAATGCACATGCCTCACTGTGAACGTCCCAGCCCATTTGCTTTTCAATTTGCCTAGAAAGATCTTTAATTTCACATCGAAAAACCACAACTTTTAACTCGGCTCGAAGAATTTGCGGCAGGTATGCTTGTCGCACCACTTCTTGACCTTCTCCTTATACATATGGTTGTTGTCATATGCATAGTCTCTAAATTCCAACAATCTGTTCAGATCCACTTTTCAGTTCTTCTGAGCTTTCTCAGAGTCCAACTTGCATATGTTGATGGCCCATAAAGATTTTTGAATCAATTCAATGAGCAGATGACATGGCTTGCCATAGACAAGGTGGTAGGGGGCATGCCTAAACGAGACTTGTACACAGTTCTGTATGTCCAGAGAACCGAATCGACTAGCTGAGACCGGTTTTACGATCTGGACGCACAAGCTTTTGCATAATTGTCTTTATCTCCATGTTTGAACATTCAGCTAAGCCATTGGACGGTGGGTGGTACGGTGAAGCAACACGATGTTATATGAAGATTCCTGAGTCAGCTTCTTCAACTCTCTATTTATGAAATGGCTACCCCCGTCTGATATTAGAATTTTGGGAATCCTGAACTGCGCAATGATGTGATCTCTTAAGAATCGACAGACAATCCGATTGTCGGCGGTTCGGGTTGGAATAGCCGACAGCAAGAAGAATATATTCGTAGCCTTGGTTGTTCGAAAGTGGGCCCATAAAGTTGATGCCCCATGCGCCGAAGACGTCTGATATCTGAATGAACTTCAAAGGCATCGGACTCTCATTCCTATGGTACCGCCCATCTTCTGATAGTCAGTGCAACACTTGATGTAATCTTCAGCATAGTAACTTGCCTAGTAACTTAGTTAATGATTTGGCTAAGTTAACAATGAAGTCATTCTCCTTGCCTAGTAACTTAGTCAATGATCTGGCCAACATACTAAAATATTTGATAAATTGCCGATAAAAATCGACATGGCCCACGAATGACTTGACCTGCTTGATGGTTGTAGGTGGCTCTACCTTGAAAATCACCCCCACCTTGGCTGGGTCAACTTTCATGCCACATTTAGATACAACGTGACCCAGCACAATTCCCTTGTTCACCATCAAGTTTCTCTTCTCCCACGAAAGCACCAGGTTTACCACGCAGCACCTCCATAATACTCAGTTTAAATAATCAAGGCATTGAACAAAGAAGTCCCCTTAGACTGATAAATCATCCATAAAGACCTCAACAGAATTGCCCACCATGTCAGCGAAAACTGCGAGCATACACCTTTGAAATGTAGCTGGGGCATTGCATAGACCGAACAGCATCTGTCTGAAGTCATATGTATCAAAGTGACATGTGAATGTGGTCTTCTCTTAGTTTTCAAGAGCTATAGTGACTTGATTATATCCAGATTATCCATCCAAGAAGGAGAAGTATTACTTCGCTGCTAGTCTCTCGAGAATCTGGTCGATGAAATGTAGTGGAAAATGACCCTTCATTGTGGTGAGATTGAGTCTTCTGTAGTATACACACATGTTGATGCGATTTTACGCGGTTTAAAATGTTGGTTTTACCACGTCGTTGTTGTTCACGAAAAACCACAATCAAACAAATAAGATTACAACTACAAGCATGTTAGCAAAAATATGAGTTGTATAGTGCAAGTAGAGGTTCGTATCCGCATGGACTAGGCAAACTTACAATTTTTGTTCTTTAAAACTTGATTCGAATTTAGATCTGTTGCGACGAAAGACAAATGATGGAAAAAACACGATCTACGGAGAAAGTATTTTTTCCAAAAGCTTAGATTAACTAAATATGGATGTGAATGCAAGTCAGTAAGAAAAATAGGGGTTGATTCGTAATGTAATATGGGAAGATGAGATTTACTTGTAATATTTTTTTGAGAGAATAACGGAATATAAAACTTGCAAAGCACATACTTTCAAGAGAAATTTGATTTGAGAGTAGCTTACACCAAAAGAGTTGTTCCTTCAAATTTAACTTAAACCAACTAACAAAGATAATAAAATTTCATGCGACAAATAAAATAGGAAAGAAATGCTTCTCTATTTGATTCCAGAGTGAAGGCGACGATGATGGCGGAGACGGGAGTATGCGGGAAGATGCGTGGCCTGATCGCACAAACGAGTATGGAGCCGAGGAAGGTGGTGATGGAGAGGAGGAGATGTGTCGCAGCAGCGCGGAAGGAGATAGTTGTGCAGGCTACTACGAACTGGAGGAGATGGTTGTGCGTGTGGATGCACGGGCTGCTACGGGCTGGAGGAGAACCGCAAGGAGGAGGAGAACGACTGGACGTTGTTTGTGCTATCTTTGTGCCTGCATACAAGAATGAGAGAGAGAGAGAGAGAATGGGGCATGAGGAGGAGAAATGGGGAGAGAGGGGGCATTATTTTATAATGGTATTTGCATGGAGTCATCCCATGCAAGTGAAGACAAAATACCATTATTAGTGTATGGAGAGTTAATTTTTTTTTTGCATGGGGAAGGCATATGTGTAGATGGCTAGAATGCATGGGAATGGAGAGGCACTTTTATTATTTGCATAGGGAAGGCATATGTTGGTGGCTCTATTTATGAGAATAAAGAGTGAGACTTTTACACTATCCCCCTCCCCATTTCTTTCCAACAAAATGTAAAGTGGAATATGTTGGATGGTGTTACATTTAATGTTATATAAGTATTCCCAATAATTCTTCATTCTCTCTGATAACAACAAATCTGAATTTTATAGAGTATAATTAATCTCAGTTTAGAATATGATCTTTAAATGTGAATAGAGATTTATGAGGATTTTTTCTTCAGATGATTTGTTGATTTTATGTGCTTATGTGTATATGATGCAAATTGTGTGAATTTGGAGTCTACACATCAAAGATTAATATTGTACTTCACATAATTTGAGCATATTATACTAGTATATAATGCAATCATCACACCCCCATACTTAAATCTTGCTAGTCCCGAGCAAGAATAAGATAAGTAATAATGAAAGATAGGGTAAATAGCCAAGATAAGTTTGGTGAGGGTTTGCAGCAGACATACCCACAAAGTCTCAAGTTTTCAGATCCTAATACACAAATACACAAACTTCAGTAGAGTCGACCCACGGATTAATGATTTGTTCGAATTTTCGACTTGAATCGAGTTTTGTAGTTTCAACAACCTCTCAGTTCCAACAAAATCAGACATGGTTTCAGAAGGTCGATCAGGTCAGCTCATCCCTAAGAAACAAGTATTCTCTTTGACTTTGAATGGATATAAATAGTGTTAGTGATGTTTTAGCTTTCGTGAGTCAAGAGAACGAGCTAACAACACAATCTATCAAGGTACCAAATGATTCCCTACTCATATAGCCTCAGTCCTCACCTGAATTCAGGCATATTCTCTATTCACCCAAGTATGTCAGCATAAAGAAATAGGTCATAATTCTTTGGAAAATGGGACTTTAACTTTTGGGGTTTTCCGTAGACCGCTTTGGTCCGTTGCTCTCATTCTTTTCGTTTTGCAGAGCATAACCCTGGGCCTCTTTGGGCCTATTTTTTAAAAATTTAGGTAGCATCATTGGGCTGCTACCACAGCTTTTTGGTGGAGAAGTGTTATTTGGTGGTCTTCTTTCATTGCTTTTGCTTCGCACATCTTTGCATGATTGGTAGTTCTTGGCATTTGTATTGTGATATGTCTTTTTGTGGTGTTTTTGTTTTGGGTTTAGTATCAAAAGATAGAATCGGCTTAATATTGACTTTGGAGGCACGATACTGGCTTATTTGCTGACATACTTAGACTAGAGAGATCATGTTGCCCCTGAGTCAAGTTCCTTCATTAGCTATAGATAAGGTTCATGCATTGGCACAACCAAGAGGACAACTCCTCACCTCAACTAGATTGTAATTGTATCTCGTAAAATAAACTCAATCAAGCTAAGTGCAATGTGCAGTTGCTTAATATCCACTGAAGAGTTTAAGAGTGCTACTAGTTTCTCAGGTGATCTAGTTAGATACAAAACTTCATTCACCAGTAGAGTTAGTGGAACTGAGATAATAAAGTCCATATGGACCTGAAGAAAGCTTAAAAACTCATGCCTAGTGAAATTCTGATGAAGTTAAGTGGATTAGGGTCGACTCAACCTCAGTCTATGATTCATATAGTGAAGATATGATTTCTCAAAATAGGATAGAACTAGGAAGGATGTATTTTTGGTGGGTTTTCTTGCTTTTATTTTTTTTTTTAAAGAGTATGCAACTATGCAGACACCCCCCCCCCCCCCCATACTTATCAGAAACCATGTCCTCATGGTGAAGACAATGTGTAATAGAATGATAAAAAGAAGGGGTGAGTGAATGTGAAAGGTATTTTTGGTGTTTTTTTTAATGTGTGGAGGTGGACCCCCATACTTATCTAATGCAATGCACTGAAAATAAACATGCGAGCAGTAAGACGAAAAGATACCTGTGAGGAGAGGCTCACGAGAGTGCATGATTTAATGCCTCAGCTTGGCGATGTGGTGGTTCATTTTTCCTGCAGAAGGTATATTGTGCAGACAGACATAGGACCAGATGGTTCAACAACGGGTTTTAGTCCTTGACCATTGACTCTGAAAGTGGCTTTAGTGTTTGGGTCAGAAATTTCTATCGAGCCATTATCGAATACTTGAATTACAATGTATAGTCCTTTCCATTTCGATCTCAGTTTTCCTGTGAATAACTTCAGTTTTGCATCAAATAGCCACACTTTTTTATTTTCTTTGAATGTTTTCCTCGAAATGTTGGCATCATGGCACAACTTGATTTTCTCTTTGTATAGCAGGTTGTTATTATAGGCTTGTGATCTCAATTCTTCTATTTCTGATAAGTCCAATAGTCTTCTCTTTCCAGCCTCATCATAATCCAAATGGCATTTCTTGATTTCCTAGAGTGATTTGTGGTGGACCTCTACGAGTAGATGACACGACTTTCCATAAACCAACCTATATGGGCTCATTCCCAAGGGACTACGGAAGGTTGTGCGGTAGGCCCGAAGAGCAGAAGGTAAGTGTTGAGACCAGTCTTTATGATCAGAGCGGACAATTTTCTGGAGGATGGTCTTGATTTCCCGATTTGACAGCTCAGCCATTCCATTGGTCTGTGGATGATAAGCAGTTGAGACACGGTGCTTGCCTCCGTTCTTCTTAAGTAAGTTCTTGACTGAAGCGTTCAGAAAATGGGTTCCACAATCACTAATGACCACCTTGGGTAATCCAAATCGGGAGAAGAGATTGGTCAAGAATTTAACAACAGTGGCGCTATCAGCAGTGCGAGTGGGAATGGCTTCAACCCAACTGGACACATAGTCAACAATGAGCAGGATGTGCTGATAGCCTTGTGAGGTGGTGAAAGGTCCCATGAAGTATATTCCCCAAGTATCAAAGATCTCGACTATATGTATGGGTTGGAGGGGCATCATGTTGCGGCGGGTCATTGTTCCATTTGTCTGACATGCAGGACAAGATTGAGCAAAATGATGGGCATCTTTAAAGAGTGTCGGCCAGTAGAAACCACATTGAAGTACCTTAGCAGCAATACGTTTTCCCGAGTGGTGTCCTCCACACCCAGAGGTATAATAGTGAGATAGGACACTAGAGACTTCAGTTTCTAGAATGCAACATCTCCATATTAAGTCAGTACCCTCTCTGAAAAGTATAGGATCTTCCCAATGATAATATCGAGCTTGGGCCTTGGTTTTATCTTTCTTATGTTTCGGCCAGTCATCAGGAAATGTGGAAGTGACAAGGTAATTGACGATGTCTGCATACCAAGGGAGTTGAGAGACATACATTATATTTTCATCAGGAAAATTTTCAGAAATTGGGACCACGTTATCGGTTGGTGAAGATGATGAGGGGAGCCTCGATAAGTGATCAGCTACGACATTCTTTGCTCCTGCTTTGTCTCGGATTTCTAGATCAAATTCTTGTAGCAACATCACCCACCTAATCAGTCTAGGCTTGGCATCTTTCTTTGTGAAGAGGTATTTGAGAGCAGAGTGGTATGTGTAGATCATGATATGAGACCCTAAGATATAAGATCGAAAATTTTCTAGTGAAAATACCACAACCAGCAGTTCTTTCTCGGTGATAGTATAGTTCCTTTGAGCATCATCCAGGGTCTTGCTGGCATAGTGGATGGCATAGGGTTTTCCATCTGTCCTTTGACCCAATACTCCCCCAACAGCATAATCAGAAGCATCACACATGATTTCAAATTCACAGTTCCAATCAGGGGGTTGTAGTATGGGTGCTTCAGTGATGATTTTCCTTAGTGTATTGAAGGACTCGTATGCTTCCTCGGTGAATGTGAAATCTTGGTCTTTTTCCAGTAATTTTGTGAGAGGGCGGAAAATTTTCGAGAAGTCATTAATGAAACGGCGGTAAAAGCCGACATGGCCTAAGAAGGACCGAACACCCTTTATGTTCACCGGTGGATTTAAATGGGTGGTTGTCTCAATTTTTGATGGATCCACTTCCATCCCTTTCTTTGACACAACATGTCCTAACACAATACCTTGTTTCACCATAAAATGTGATTTCTCCCTAGATAATATCAGATTCACTTCAATGTATTTTTGGAGGACTCTATCCAAAACCCAAGTGTTTCCTCGAAAGAGTCTCCAAAAATAGAGAAATCATCCATAAATACTTCCATAAAACCGCCGATCATATAAGTGAAAATTCCCATCATGCATCTTTGAAATGTTGCCGGGGCATTACATAGTCCGAAAGGCATGCGACGGAAGGCATATGTTCCAAAAGGACAAGTGAAAGTGGTTTTATCTTGATCTTCAGGTGCTATGGCCACTTGGTTATAACCGGAGTATCCATCCAAAAAGCAGAAAATTCTTTCCCGGCTAGCTTCTCAATGATTTGGTCAATGAAGGGCAATGGGAAATGATCTTTTCGGGTAGCCTTATTGAGTTTCTTATAATCTACACAGACTCTACAAGATGTGGCTACACTGGTGGGTATGTCCTCTCCTTGTTCATTCTTGACAATTGTTAATCCAGCTTTCTTGGGAACAACTTGGAGACGACTGATCCAAGGGCTATCAGCTATAGGATAAATGATACCCGTACTTGCCCATTTATAGATCTCATTCTTCACAACCTCTCGTAGATTGGGATTCAGCCATCTTTGCATTTCCCGAGAGGGTTTACAATCATTTTCCAGATATATGTGATGAGTACATAATGTTGGGCTTATTCCTTTTAGATCTGTTATTTTCCATCCAGTGGCCTGGGAATTCTTTTTCAAAACTTCCACGAGCTGACTTTCTTGCATATGATTTAGGTTGGCATTGATAATGACTGGTAGAGTCACGGCATCATCTAGGAAAGCATGCTTCATATCTTTGGGTAGTGGTTTCAATTCAACAATGGTTGTTGGTGGAGCTAGAGTTGTAGTGTTTCCTGAATTTATTACAGAAATGGTCTCAAACGGTGGTTCCATCATGAGCATGATCATGATTGAGGTTAATGTGAGTTCATAGTCTAATGTGTCCCAGGCATTATCAAGTTCATCAATTTCTTTTCCGGTGAGAGGGCACGGTGGAGCTTCCAGTGCGAGATTCAGAATATACGTGGCAATTTCATGAGAAGTATTTTTGTATGTGGATCTAGAGGTGTTAAGACTAACCTCTAAGGGGTCTTTGGTGAGATAGATGGGGGCAAAGTCTTTTTGAATGTTGAGAACAGCACATCTTTCTATCCAACCACAGTCTTCGGTCTCAGATTCAATGGGAGTAGGGGTGACAAGATCAACAGGATTGACTTGGCCATTAATTTTAAATTCAACTCTTCCATCCTCATAATCAAAATGAGCTTTAGCAGTGGCCAAAAATGGTCATCCCAGTATGATTGGTTTCTTACTCAATATATTTGCTTGATCCATATCCATCACAACAAAGTCGATCGAGAATTTATGGCCTTGAACATCAACTATCACATCCTCAAGTAGTCCTTTTGGTCTTTTCACAGATCGATCAACCATTTGCAAAATCATTGAGACAGGTTTCAATTTTCCTAGGTCAAATTGCTCCAGAATAGCAGTCGGGAGAAGATTGATGGAAGCGCCATTATCTAGCAGCGTGTGATCGAAGGTTAATTTGTCAATTGTGCATCTAACTAGAGGAGATCCTGGATCTTTCTTTTTGGTAGGTAAGAATTGGGAGATGGCATTGGTTGTTGCTTGAGGGAGCACATGTCTTTCAATATCTTCATTGTCCTTTTTACTTTTTCCCTTGGATTTCCATTTTGGTGTGCATTTTTCCTTCAAAAATCGGGAGAAGTTGGGACTTGTTCGAGAGCTTTTAAGAGCGGGATTTCAATGACAATGTCCGAGAACAGTTTTTCTAACTCTGGATCGATGGTGGATGATCGAGGTTTTCTTTGGTGAAGAGCTCCGAGAAAGAGGATGGTTATGGTCGGGGAGGAAGGAGGGAGCATGATTGTCTCAGCTAACTTCTCTTCATCATCAAGCTCTTCCTCAATTTCAGCTTGATCCTCTGTAGCCTGTGGTCTGGTGAAGGCAGAAGTGGTTTTCCCATTTCTCAAAGTGACAGCATTAGCATATTGGTTCTGACGGGGTGGAGTTTTGAAGTTAACTTGATTTCTAGGTGCTTGCTGTGGGTTCCCTTGATTTGTCCTAGAAGATGTAAAAAATCCTTGATTCTGGTTTTGGAAACCAGGTGGTGAGGTGAAAGATCCGGCAGGTGGTGGAGTTTGAAGTACTCCAGATGAACTAGCCTTGTTAGTGTTGGGATTGGGCAGCTATTGAGGTGACAAGGTTGGGATGTACGACCTGATCTGGGTGAATTGACGGGCATTCTCAGAGTTGGCTTTTTGTTGAGCTTCAGTGGCCTATTGTTGAGCTATAGCTAGTTGTTGTATTGCCTGAGCCAAAGCATCGAAATTTACCGCAGTGGTGGAGGGTTGAGTCACGAGCGGTGCTATCGGTTGTCTGCGTTGGGTGTGATTTTAGAAATGATAGTTGTTCTGTCCATTCCACCCAGAATTGATTTGTTCTCTCCATCCTGTATTATGGTTGTTTGAATATGCTCCTCCTTGATTTCTCTGCACCCAATTAACAGTCTCAGGATTCATGTCTTGATTATGGGTGAATGTGGTGTGGTCACCTTCATGGACGGTGGGATTATTCATGGCCAATTTTTCTATGACTTGAGTCATGAGGTTCATTTGTGTTGAGAGGGTCTCTCATTTATCAAGATTCTCTTTGCTAGATCTCTCATGGTCAGTGATATTGAATGTCCTCATGTTTCCATTGTATTGTTCAATTGAGGAACTATTCACCGGATTGTCAGCCATATTTTCAAATATCCAAACAAAATGCTCATCACGGCTGATGTAATTTCCATCGCATGAGCCATCAATCACTCTCTTAAATGAAGTATCTATGCCCTCATAAAATATCTGAACTAACTCCCATTTGGGGATGGCATGATGAGGGCATTTCCTTTGAAGTTCCTTAAACCGTTCCCAGGCTTCATGAATGGGCTCTCTGTTTTTTTGAGTGAATGACGATATGGCTTGTCTCAGGGCATTTGTCTTTCTTATTGGGAAGTATTTCTTGATGAATGCCTCTCTTAAAGCATCCCAGGAGGTGAGTGGAGTTCCATAATTTCGAAGCCATTGGAGTGCTTTGTCTTTGAGTGAGTGGGTGAAGGCTTTCATGTAGATGTATTCTTTTTCTACCCCAGAGATACTCATTGTGTCACAAGCAGATCGTAAATCTTGGATGTGGAGGAAGCGATCTTCAGAGTCATTTCCATAGTATTTTGGGATTAAGGAGAGTGATGCAGGCTTTATTTCGATGTCTCCTACTTCAGGCGAGATTTGGACCCAATGAACTAAGCTTCCGGCAGGATTTGGACCCAATGAACTAAGTCTTCTGCAGCCGAGTTGTAATGTGTGCTTATGGGCGGTGGTCGGATGAGAGGTGCTATGGTGTGGCGGATTGTGGCATTTTCTTCTCTCAGTAGTTGTAGTTGATGCAGGATGAGATCCATAGGATTTGGTCTTTCTTCTCCCATGTCTCCTAGGTCAGATAAATCCTCAGGTTTCTCAGTTAAAGGAGATGGGTTGGGTTTTCTTTTATAGATCGGGACGTACTCTAATGGTTGTTGCAATGAATTTTTCAGAGACCTACGACCTAGCATACACAGCACAATACATCATACAATTTGTTGATTCACCAACTCACACGAAAATTCCCGCGGAAGCGGTTATCTTTTCGATTTTTGTTTAGTGATTCATTAAAAATTTTCAGAGAAATTAGAGTCCTTAAAGATGAGGTGGGTGTAGAGGATTGTGAGAAATCGATATCCTAATCCGGCTAGGGGATCCAGGGTGCGGTACTTAAATCGTGAGATCTGCTCTTCCCACAAGAACATGTGCCCAACGCGTCGAGGAGTTACGATTTCTCTCTGCAGTCCCATGTAGCACCAGGGATTTTTGTCTCTATCCAAGGGTTCTATGTGCTCGTGATTTTTGTGTTATACATGTGCATCAAAACAAGCAATCAGAATTTTTCCCGCTTTCTGCTCGGGCCACTGCGATGGCCTTTCAAGCTTATCTTTTTAGCGTGATAAAGAACATTTTGGTGATCTTTTTATTTGAGCAGAGGGAGAAGACCACGGAGATGATGCAAAGAAGAAGTATTTTTTAATTTTTTTCGGTTTAAGTTCGAAGCACAAATAAATGCAGGAAATTTTAAAAACCTAAGATGCCTAAGAGAAAGAGGGACTCATAGTGCCTGCACTTCTGGCGCTAATCCGTAATATTTTGTCCTGCTGATGGCGAGCTTTTCCGAGAAAGCGGGAAGATATTACAAATTACAAGTTTTAAAAATGCATGAAAAGAAAAAAATCTTTTTAAAGCCTAAGTACCTGCAAAACAAAAAAAATGCACGGATTAGATACTTGAAATTAAGTTAGAATGAAGAAGAAAAATTGCAAATGTTGCCTAGTCCACAGCGGCGCCAAAATGTTGATGCGATTTTACGCGGTTTAAAATGTTGGTTTTACCACGTCGTTGTTGTTCCATGAAAAACCGCAATCAAACAAATAAGATTACAACTACAAGCATGTTAGCAAAAATATGAGTTGTATAGTGCAAGTAGAGGTTCGTATCCGCAGGGACTAAGCAAACTTGCAATTTTTGTTCTTTAAAACTTGATTCGAATTTAGATCTGTTGCGACGAAAGACAAATGATGGAAAAAATACGATCTACGGAGAAAGTATTTTTTTCCAAAAGCTTAGATTAACTAAATATGGATGTGAATGCAACTCAGTAAGAAAAATGGGGGTTGATTCGTAATGTAATATGGGAAGATGAGATTTACTTGCAATATTTTTTTAAGAGAATAACGTAACATAAAACTTGCAAAGCACATACTTTCAAGAGAAATTTGATTTGAGAGTAGCTTACACTAAAAGAGTTGTTCCTTCGAATTTAACTTAAACCAACTAATAAAGATAATAAAATTTCACGCGACAAATAAAATAGGAAAGAAATGCTTCTCTATTTGATTCCAGAGTGAAGGCGCCGATGATGGCAGAGAAGGGACTGTGCAGGAAGATGCGTGGGCTAATCGCACACACGAGTATGGAGCCGAGGAAGATGGTGACGGAGAGGAGGAGATGCGTCGCAGCAGCGCAGAAAGAGATAGCCGTGCTGGCTACTACTACTACGAACTGGAGGAGATGGCCGTGCGTGTGGATGCACGGGCTGCTACGGGCTGGAGGAGAACCGCGAGGAGGAGGAGAACGACTGGACGTTGTTGGTGCTATCTTTGTGCCTGCATACAAGAACGAGAGAGAGAGAGAGAGAGAGAGAGTATGGGGCGAGAGATAGAAAACGAGAGGGAGAGGGATGCGTGAGTGGGAAGAGCATGAGGGGAGAAATGGGGAGAGAGGGGGCATCATTTTATAATGGTATTTGCTTGGAGTCATCCCATGCAAGTGAAGACAAAATACCATTATTAGTGTATGGAGAGTTAATTTTTTTGCATGGGGAAGGCATATCTGTAGACGGCTAGAATGCATGGGAATGGGAGAGGCACTTTTATTATTTGCATGGGGAAGGCATATGTTGGTGGCTCTATTTATGAGAATAAAGAATGAGACTTTTACACTATCCCCCCTCCCCATTTCTTTCCAACAAAATGTAAAGTAAAATGTGTTGGATGGTGTTACATTTAATGTTATATAAGTATTCCCAATAATTCTTCATTCTCTCTGATAACAACAAATCCGAATTTTATAGATGATAATTAATCTCAGTTTAGAATATGATCTTTAAATGTGAATAGAGATTTGTGAGGATGTTTTCTTCAGATGATTTGTTGATTTTATGTGCTTATGTGTATATGATGCAAATTGTGTGAATTTGGAGTTTACACATCAAAGATTAATATTGTACTTCACATAATTTGATCATGTTATACTAGTATATAATGCAATCACCAACACACTCGCCATGAAGTGGATACTCTGGTTGTGATCTCCTCTCCTTTATCGTTCATCACAATAGTGATCCCTGATTTATTTGACAATACATGAAGAGGGCTCACCTATTTGCCGTCGGAGATGGGATATATGAACCTGCATCGCACCGTATTTTAATTTCTTTCATGACAACCTCTCGCAGGTTTGAGTTTAGTCTTCTCTGAAATTCGTGGGAGGGTTTACTGTCCTCTTCAAGGAAGATGCGATGCAAGCAAAGGGAAGGGTTAATCCCATGGAGATCCAAAGTTTTCTAACCAATTACCTTGCGATTTCATTCAATAACCTCCATCAGACGAGATTCCTGGTCTTCGGTCAAATGAGCATTGATAATGATAGGGTACATATTATATTGACCCGTAAGGAGGGCATACTTCATATTGGAGGGCAGTTGTTTCAGCTCAAGCGGAGTAGGAGCTGCTTCATTGGTGACTTTGACTATCATAGTAGGTGGTGGCTCTTTTTGTTTGTTTAGTGTCCACCATTCTCTGTTATGTCGCTTCATTCAAAAAATTTACAGAAGTATTCAATAATGTCTTCTTCATTACAAAGATTGTCCAGAATGTGTTGTTGGTCTTGATGGTGCATCATGTCCACAGAATCTCATCAAGTGTATCAGCAAGAATCTCATCTTGGTTGACAAGGGGAAAGTCGACTGCATTCTCTAATCCTTCCTCAACGCAGAGGAATTCATGGATCTCATTATCATCCATGAAGAGGTTGGTGTCTTGAATTTTTGCCAAAAAATTGCAGTCTTCCAATGATTAATCACCGTTGTATATGCTACAGAAGTTTATTCTAGAGGTCTTGCATCAAATATGGTTTCTATCTTCATTTTACTATTGTTGGAGCTGAAGGTGATCTCTCCAGTGCCATAATTCACTACCGCACTAGTTGTTTGCAGGAACGACCATCCAAGTATGATTGAGGTGAGGATCAAAGGTGTGGAGACATCCATATCCAGCACGACAACATCGACAGGGAACTACATCCCATGAACCATGGCGATCACGTCCTCTAATATGTCACTTGGTCGCTTAAAGGATTTTTCTGTGAATTTCATAATCATCTTTGTACGTTTGAGCGGTCCTAGCCCAAATTCTGCGAGCAGTGAGGATGGCATCAAGTTGACATAAGACCCGCTATCGAGCAAGGTGCATTAAAACTCCTAGTTAAGCATCTGACAGCGACGAACGAGAGGTTCTCCCTTGTCTACCTTTTTATCTAGGAGATTGCTGATAGCATTGACTGTGGCCATTGTGAAAATGTGCTTTTCTAGCTTGCCACCTTTACTTTCAGAGTTGTGAGGATGAGGCCTATGCATGGTTGTACACGCATCTTTCAATCTTTTTTTCACATCAGGTGTACTCAAGATATTTAATTAAAGTCATATTCAAGACCAAAATTTGAATAATTTCTATAATGGCATGATCAGACAAATAAAGCATTTTCAAAATTTTCATTTCTTGTGTTTTTAATTAATTCTGGAAAAGGAATATTTACAGAATCTGAAATTGTATCATTCAAAAGTTCGTCTCTATCATTGTTTACAGAAAGATGGCAAAAAGGTATAGAATCATCTACAATCTGTGGACCAAAAAAATGCAGGCTCAACTTCTAATGAAGGCTTTTGATCCACTGCAAGATTCTTCAAGATTGGAGCTGGTTATATGATACGTTGATGAATCCACGATTCATCGCCTTTATTCTTTTATTTTAGCTTCATTTTTCTTAGTCAAACACTTGTAAATACACACTAATTCTATAATTTTACCATTTTGCATGCATTTGTTAAAATTGCATTTTTAACACTTTTTGTACAAAAATAAAAGAATAAAGAAGAAAAGAAAAAGAAAAGATGTGTTTATGCAATAAATACAGACTGACCCGAACCCTGAGAGAAGGTCAAGACTTGACCTGATCGACCAGGAATAAAGTAGGGGGAGATAGGGTCTTCTGTTAAAAATCCAAAAATATTTTGTAAATATTTTTCCTGTATATTTTTAAAACGTTTATTATTTTATTTGTGCATAATTCAACCTCAAACTAATTATTTTTGTAAACAAAAGTTGTAAATAAAAATGTGTTGTAAATAATAAAAATAAGTGTAAAATAAAATAATGTATATATTGTAAATAATTACATCCAGAAAAAGCCGCAAATTGACAATTGAAACACCAATTCTGACTCCATACAAGCTCAAATCGAACCAAACTCACTTCCATCATACTATAAATTAAATTATCTTTCAAATGGTTGGTTCATGATTTTTGGAGTTACGGTTAAAAAGTCAGTTTTCTGGAGTGTCTTGTGCAGTTTTCCCACTATTTATTGTATATATTTATTCATATTTATTTTTGTACATATTTGTAAATAATATTTTTATTAAAAATAAAGAAATAATAGAAATAATAAAATTAAAAAATGTGTTTATAAATTATTTCCCTATGTGTATATATGTATAGTGTATTATATGTATATAATATGTGTATACAACTAATTTCCTTATATAAAATCACCAAAAAAATAAAATATCTCTCATTAATTAATTAATTCAATTTAATTCCGAAATTCATATTTAATTATTTGGTTTATTGGATTTCTTTGAATTAATTGATTTAGTAGCTTTCCTAGTATATATGATTTTATTCCACACCTTATATGGCCACCATTAAGGTGGTTAATTGATTTCCATAAATTACTTTATTTATTTAATTTATTTTAAATCCGAAATTTGTAATTTATTTATTTGTTTACTTAATTATTTTATTAATTAACCACTAAACACCTTTCTTAAGTGTAAATATCTTCCATTCTTGATTTTTGTCTCTTTTTAATGGGCTTCTCCTCCCTCATTTCTCTTTGATCAATCTTTGGAGAGAGGAGCCCGATCTCCGAGAGCTATTTGTTGCAGAAGGGTGCCCAGCCTCCGATCCGGTCGGTGACAGTGATTTGGTCGTCGTTGAGGCCATCACGGCATGTCCAAATCCAAGGTGAGATCCGATTTCAATTCTCGTCATTTTTCGTAGGTAAATCGTAGGTTTAATTTTTGCGTAGATGTAGTGATTAGTTTTTAGATTAAAAATTCCAAAATCTTCAACATACATTTGCGTCCGACACCGATTTTCCATATCATTTTCTCGATCCCTACATACTCACGTTCTACCTCGCACGACCTCTCACCTCTGACCACGCACGGTGGTCGGAGACACGGATCTATCCTCCACACCTCAGCAAGATCCATCCCCATTCATTCCTCCTAATTATGTGCATAAATAATTAATAAAAAATATTTCTTTTACCTCTAACATTTGTTTTGCAGGCAACCTAAAAAAATTATGTTTCTCTATTTACAGTTCCTGTTTTTAAAAACACACAAAAAATATACATTTTTTTCTAACATTTTCTGCAACATAAAAACAAAAAAAATAAAACAAAAAAATAATAACAAGCAGACTGCAGGCCGCCACCCCCAGCGCCCGCGCCATGCGCCTTCGCCGCCAGTGGCCCTCCTCCAGGCTGCGCCCGACATCGCCGTCAACCCCTAGTGCGGCCCGCGCCTCCACGTGCGCCGCCACAAGCCTGTAGCGAACGCTGCGGCCCAACCTCCTGCTCCCTTCCACGCCGCGGGCCGCCGCCTCCTTCCGCGCGACCTCCTCCGCCGTCGATCGGATCGCCTTCAGCGCCAGCCGCCTCCACAGCTGCCATCACCGCCCAGGCGCCCATGCAGAGCCTACACGACCCCTACTCATCATTCTCAGCGGTAGACCTCCCTCAGTCCTCGTCGTTGGCCGCACGTGCACAGACCCTCCTCCACCGACCGCGCATGCGCCTCCTCCCAGAGCTCCTCCACCCACCGCGCGTGGTGCGCGTTGCCCTCCCACAGCGGCGGCGTGCCTCCTTGCCCCTTTTGAGAAGAAATCAACGAAGACAAGCCTAGGGATTTGGGAATAAAAAAAGATTATATTTGAAAAAAATTACAAAGACATCCCTGGAACTTTTCAGAAGTTACAAAGAAGCCCCTGTCAGATCCTGTCATGTGTGTGGCACATGCATCTTGGGTCTATTGCGAAACCTTTCTCTATCTTTTAATAGTTTTTATTTTTAATGCAGACACAATCAATGACTTCGAATAAGTCCCTGTATTTCATACTTGATTTTGCATGTTCACTTGATGGAAATAAATGACTTTATGATTTTGAAAATTCTGGAAAAATCAAGTTAAACTGCTTCTATGCTCTAGATCACTGTATAAAATTTTAATTGATTTTTGCTTCTATTTAATATTTTTAAACAAATCAAAGACAGTGTCTTTTTGCTTGTCAGAACTTTGAAAATTCTTAAAAAATCGAAAAATTTCTTAAAAATTCCAAAAAAATTAATGTAGGTGTATTTTGGCGTGCTTTAACTCCTGACCAATTTTTGTGCTTTAACTCTTTATAAAAACCAAAAAAATGCGAAAAATGAAAATTCTTAAAAAAACTATAGAAAATTCTAGAAAAATCCAAAAAATGTGATTTCAGTTTCTGGTTGTAGATATTTTCTTTTCGTTTCTACTAAAAATAATATCCAGGAGTACTGGGCATTTATAGTATTTTTAAGTTGCACAATAATCTTTGTTGTCCACTGTTTTCCTTGTTTTCTACTGTTTCATTTTTAGAAAATCACAAAAATATCAGAAAATTACAAAAAAATAACAAAAATATTTTAAAATATATAAAATATAAAAACATTTTCTTTATAGTTTTCTGAGCATTTTTGAATATTCTGAAAATTACAAAAAGAGTGTAGTGTGTGTGCTTTTATTCATTTCTGCTTATTCGAAAAATACAAAAAAATTGTAAATTTAAAAACCACTAGAAATTAATTTCTGAAAAGTGACTACTTAGTTTTTCAATCGTACTCCTTGTGTTCGACCATGGTCGCTATACCAGGTAAAAAGAATAGCGAAAGCCGCTTACATTGGTTTCATTGATTCATCCTTTATTATGTGGTTTAAATATACAATTTTTCTCGATTGACCGCACTTGGTCATTTGGGTCACAACGAACATTGTTTAATTATTTACCTAGACCGAGTACTTCAGCGCTGCATTGAGGTCAATTTAGTCTTATCTTTGGAGAAGAGTCATTTCATGGTGACTCAAGGGACGGTCCTTGGCCACATCATCTCTAACAGGGGTATGGAGGTTGACCCGGCCAAGGTGGATATCATCAAGAAGCTCAATCCACCATCCAATATACGACAGTTACGGTCTTTTCTGGGGCATGTTGGTTTTTACCGACGGTTCATACAGGACTTCAATAAAATTGCCCGACCGCTTACTGATTTGTTAACAAAAGACAATGAGTTCCTTGTAGATGATAAGTGTCTTGCATCATTTGAGACTCTCGAGAATCTAGTTGTTGAGGCTCCTGTCCTTCAGCCGCTTGATTAGTCTCTCCCATTCGAGATCATGACGGATGCCTCCGATTTTGCCATAGGGGTCGTGCTAGGACAGAGGAGGGACGGATTACCATATGCCATTCACTACGCTAGCAGAACAATGGATGTCGCTCAGCGGAATTACACATTCATAGAGAAAGAGATGCTAGTTGTAGTCTTCGCCTTGGATAAGTTTCGATCTTACATTCTCGAATCTAAAGTGACTATTTATACTGATCACACCGCCATCTGATATTTAATGGCGAAGAAGGATGCCAAAGCCAGATTGACCAGATGGATCCTTCTACTCCAGGAATTTGACATTGAGATTAAGGATAAACCCGGAGTCAAAAATGTTGTGGCAGATCACCTCTCCCGTCTAGAGAACCTTGAGGATTCGTATCATATTACACCGATTACAGAGACATTTCCAGATGAGTCGATCCATACAATCACCTCACTTCCATGGTACGTCGATATTGTGAACTATCTTGTCACGAAGAAAGTTTCACAAGATTGGCCCAGACAACGACTTGAGACCTTTCTTGCAAAGGTTAAGTCGTACCATTGGGAGAATTCCACTCTTTATCATGAAGCAGGGGATCGCATGTGGAGACGGTGTATTCCTCAAGAAGAGAAGCATAGCGTCCTCACCTATTGCCACAAGCTTGAGGTAGGAGGACATCATTCTGGGAGACGGACAACACAAAAGGTGCTTCAATCCGGCCTTTGGTGGCTTACCCTCTTCAAGGATTCAGATGAATTCGTGAAGAGATGTACTGACTGTCAGAAAATGGGCGCTTGTGGATAGAGAGATATGATGCCGATGCAGCCCATTCACTTTCATAAGGTATTTGACGCATGGGGCATCGATTTCATGGGCTTGTTTCCTAAGAGTTAGGGATTTGAGTATATCTTGCTTGTTGTAGATCATGTGAGTCGTTGGGTTGAGGCCATCCCCGCCCGAACCGCAGATGCTAATACCGTTTGCAAATTCTTGAGGAAAAATATCATTACACGATTCGGAGTACCTAGAGTGTTGATATCTAACGGGGGGACTCATTTTATCAACGACAAGGTAAGGGCCCTTGCTAACGAGTTCAGCATAGACCATAGAGTTGCCACTCCTTATCATCCACAAACGAATGGTCTTGCTGAAGTTTCTAACAGGGAGATTAAGACTATATTGCAGAAGATAGTCCGCCCATACTTAAAGGATTGGTCACAGCTTTTGGACTCGGTCTTGTGGGCATATCGGACATCCTTCAAGACCCCATTAGGTACATCTCCATTCCGACTCGTTTATGGCAAGCCATGCCACTTACCAGTTGAGCTGAAACATAAGTCATATGGGTTGTCGTTGAGATATTTTTGGATCCAGAGAGTGTAGGAGATCAGAGAAAGGCATAATTGGCAGCCCTGGAGGAACTTCGAATACAGCCTTTTCGAGTAGCCTACAGTATAAGGAATGGGTGAAGATATGGCATGATTCTCACATCAGCCATAAGCAGTTTGAGCCGAATCTGAAAGTATGGTTATTTGATGCCATGCTAAAACTATTTCCTGGGAAGTTGCAGAGCAAGTGGAAGGGACCATACTTGGTCCAAAAGGTGCATGACAATGGCAGCATTGATATATCTGAGATGACATCTGAGTCTACCTTCCGAGTTAACGGTCAGCGCTTGTAGCCATATCTAGATCATGATCCGCTGATTGTCGATGTTGCCCCTATTCATTTTGCATGAGATGTGGTTTTTGACTAACATCATTTGCATCTCATGCCTGATTATCACTTCCTCCCGCAGCTGTATAGATCCAGATGTCCATATCACACATTCTTTTGTCTAACATCCCATCTCCATCTTATGATTATGCTATACTTAGGGTGTACTTTACCCTAAGTATAGGGGGGTGTCCGGCTTGTGATTATTCTTTTGATTCTTTTTACCTCTGTTTTGCTGCCTATACTTAGGGATATTTTACCCTAAGTATGGGGGGGGGGGGGGGGGGTAAACCCAGTACATTCTACCCCTCGGTTTTCCCCTTGTGTACAGTCTTCTATACTTGGGATTAATTGATCCTAAGTATAGGGGATCATCGACTTCTATTGATTTTATTCTTTTATTCGTCATTGTAGTATACTATTCTTTTCACTTTTCTATACTTAGAACGAGTTATGTCTTTCTTTCCAGCTCTTTGATCACTAGGAGGACATAGTTCGAGCTAAGTATAGGAGGTGTCGTATATATTGTATATATACTTAGCCATAACTCGTACTTTCATATTTTTAATATTGCTAAAATATTGTGTAAATACTGGTAAAAAAACCTAAAAAAATGCAGAAAGTTCCTCAAATTTTTTCTCTTGTACATAATGACTAATAAATCAGGCTAAAATATTTTGAAAAATATTTTGAAAGTAGTTTGAAAATATATTTGAAAAAATCTTTTGAAAACTATTTGAAAAATGTTTGAAAAATATTTTCAACCTTTGTAAAAATATTGTGGATTGTAAAAAATTTTCTCTTTGTGTGAAAAAATGATTTTGTAAAACTATTTGCAAATGTTTTGAAAAATTGTTGAAAACTTATTTTGAAAATCTATATATATTTTTCGAAAAATGTTTGCAAAATTGTTTTCAAATGATTGTAAATGATTGTAAAATTGTGTGAAAAATTAATTTGGACTATAGTTTTCAAAATTATTTGTAAAATTATTTTCAAATAAAGTTGAGGAATACCTACATCACAAAAATAAAAATATAATAATAATAAAAAAATAAAAAAAAGAGTAAAAAGATAAAAATTAAGAAATCCAACGGTGTATATACTTGTATAAATTACTCAAGTTGTAAATTCTTTCTTATGACTCTTTTAAATAATTAACTCATCTCTTTGTAAATATGTGTATATAATCCCTAACCCTTATCATACATATATATATATACACACACTTGTATATATTTCTAACTATTTGCATTAAAAAAACTTTTGCATTTGCATCATTTTTTTCAAAAATCCATAAAAATTTCAAAATTTTGAAAATTGTTTCAAAAAAAATCTCTTTGCATTGTACATATTTTCTTGCATTGGCATGTGCCTTTTTCAGAATAGTCTTGATAATTAAACTAAGTCTGGAATAAATTTGAAGAATGGAGCTTAGTTGGACCTTAGTCCACTTAATTTCAGAGGAACCTTATAAGATTTGGAGTTAAGACTTTTCAGGTCCTAGTGACTTAATTCTTTGAGTCCATAAGACTATGTTCGCATGTCATCTTGATGAGTCTAAGTAGAATATTTAACAACACACACACATGATTCTTTCAGACCGTGGCTAACCTTGGACAATGCACTCTACATGTAGCTCTTCATGGAGGAGGTAGTGAGGGGGCAGAATCTTTTGGCTTGGGGTAGCATACGAGGGTAGTACATCTAGGTGGAACCTCTCTTCCTCCTCTAGGGAGGGAAGTGCGTCTCAACCTGGTTTGGTGATGTTGAGGTCTAAAGACAGGAGTTGTGGGGTTGCAATAATGCTTCAAAAGAGGGATAGTCTACTGGCTCAAGAGGAAAAACTCCTTATGTACATGTTGCACCTTGTATATATTTTCAAAAAAAAGAAAAAAAAGAAGGAAAAATACAAAATCTCCAAAAGTGGACATGCCTGATTGAAAAGTAAAATGTCTGCCAGAGTGTATATACAAGTGAAAAAAAAAGAATAAGAGCTTCAAAGTCAAATATTTGTAAGCTTGCAGCGGGTGACATGGCTACACTAGTCATGCATCCAAGGATAGGTAACTACACTGGTTACCGTCCATTCTCTTCTCCATCCCCTCTTCTTGAGCTGGTTGTACTTGAACTTAGAAGGGAATATCCCCGCTCCTCGAGGAAGGAGTTGCTAGACTGGGGGATCAGAGTTACCTTGTTGAGAGAGGTTGTTTTTTGTTACTTCTGAGATGAGGAGCAATATATCACTTACACCGTACAAGTAAGAATTCATAGTCATAAGAATTTGTGTATGTAGACTTGTTCTGATCTGACTATTGAGGCGACCTGAATAGAAGTCTTGTGGAACTTAGAGGCTGTTAGGTTTTAAATCCATATCTCATTAAGGTTCTGACACACTAATAATCCAAAGGTCCGACAGAGCTCCAGACTACATTTTTATGAAGATAAGTTTAAAAGTCAACATTATTCTAACTTCTTTCCTTTTTCTTTTCTTTATTTTTGTTTTCACTTATTTTCCAAATAAGTGTTTGCTAAGGGACTAGCAAAGGTAAAGTATAGGGAAATGATGAATCCACGATTCATCGCTCGGTTGGGCAGGTGTGGTGGTGGCGACGTGGCCTGCTGAAGTGAGGAAGCTATGCGGGGATGCGGCTCCAGGGGCGGCGTGCGGCGGAGAGGGGCCCAGCCGCGTAGAGGTGCGACGGCTGCCGCTCGACGGAGAGAGTAGTTGACGGTCACCTGTTGGTGGAGGAGGGGTTGCGCTGCTGCCCGTAAGAGAGCAGTCGTGACGCGGTCGCGCGTGAGGGCAGTTGGCGTCCACCTACTCGGGGAGGAGAGACTGCGCTGCTACGCGCATGTGCGGAAGGGGCTGGTCACGGGGTACGTGCACATAACGACGCGCAAGTGAAGGTTGGAGGCGTGGCTGTGCACGGCTGTGGGCGACGACAGCCGAGGATGGATGTACGATGCCGAACAGGTGGATTTGCTTTGTGGACAACCTGCAGTAATAAAGTGTTGTACTCGAGCACAAATGGCTCGGTGGTTGAAAGCATGAACCAGAGATTGGTGGGCGGAGAACTCTGTATGTTTTTGGTGATCGGAGTGGAGTTCAATATGGATGACGGTGATGAGAGATAGAGGGGAAGATGGGGGGAACTGATATTGAGGATGATCAGATCGCGGATTAGATGTGTATTGGGGAGAAAACTAGATGAAGAATAAGAGCAGAGAATGAAACTAAATCAAAGCAAGAAGAGAAGATATGAAAGACTTTACCTGAGATGTGGTGTAGTGAATGCGTGGGGAGGAAGTTCGAGGTGAATCTTCGATTTTCGCTCAAGTCGTCAACGAGCAACGAGCTTGAGCAGCATGCGGAGGCGGTTGTGACAATTGTCAGAATGCAAACGGATCTTGTCAGAGAGAAGGCAGTCATCAACCGTCCATGGTTGTCTCATTGTCACATATTCGACTCAAGTGGCTCGAGCTCTCTCTTGCATGAAGGCGGATAGGGGAAAATGGGATGGAGAAGAGAACAAAAGAAAGAAGACGAGGGAGTTAGAAAAGAGATAGGGCGGATGTTGGAGAAGTAGTGCAAGAGGATGAGGAATGGAAATTGCTACATAAAATTGAAATAAAAAATATACAAAAAAGTATGCTACTTAAATAAAATAAAGAGAAAATATCAATGAAAAAATTACAAATAATGTCGACACAATATGTACAAAAACACAATATGTACAAAACACAATTTTAAGTATTTTCTATTTTTACAATTTTAATTAAAATATATTAACAAAATAAAAATAAAATACTAAAAACAAGTAAAACATAAATATATTTTTTGAGATTTTTAATATTAAAAAAATGAAAGAAAATCAAGAAAGAAAAGTATGTAGATTATATACAAAGTCACAACATACCTTTTTCAATGGTATTATATTGATTTTTAAAAGTTTGTAATTTATAAAAATATGTGATAAAAAATTAATAGAAAAAGAAAGAAATAAAAACGGGATAAATATGTACATAAAATGTTAGTGTCAAATTAGTGCATATATACAATATACAATAAGAGGTTGATGGGGCTACCCCCTAGGGGTAGCCAACATGGCTTCCCCCACCCCATTTTTCGCAATTTTTTTTTGAAAAATATCACCATGTATATTCATCCCTATATCCCTTCTATATGTCATTCGAATTTCGTCAGAAATAGAGACTCCTACGGCCTCTATCCAGACAGGGTCGATTTAAAAAATCCTGCGACCGTTAAAAAAATGACATCTAGATAGAGGCCGTAGGAGTCTTGGTTTCTGATGAAATTCAAATGACATATAGGAGGGATATAGGGATAATATACATGGTGATATTTTTCAAAAAAATAAAAAAATTTTGCGAAAAATGGAGTGGGGGCAGCCATGTTAGCTACCCCTAGGGGGCAGCCCCATTTTTCCCATACAATAAGGGCTCAAAACTAATATTTTGCAAATAAGCTCCAATTTTAATGAAATCATTTCATTGGGTAGATAATCTTATAACTTGAACTTTGAAAGTGAGTCTGATAAATTTGGAGTTCCTACATAGTGGGAAATTAGGCGAGAAGTTAGACTTGACGGCTTTTTCGGTTCAAGATCTAAAAGTATTTATTAAATGTGAAATTATTTTGTATTTTTATATTTTTATATACATTTTTATTACAAGGTAGAAAAAGAATTAAGTCAAAATGAGTTAGTATGGATTTATTAAAAATAAAAAAATTGGGTATTTGAATGGGGTTATTTACAAACTATTTTCAACATTTTATTATTCTTCGTGATTTTTATTTTTTATTTTTATTTTGAATTATTTTTATGGACTTATTTAAAAGATAAATAGATATTATTAGTCTATTTTTATTTAGGATTATATTTTGTTAATTTAATGAATTTAGGGACTTTTATTAATTATTTTATTCAGAGGTTCAAGCTAATAATAATATATTAAGATGATGAACCACATATTCATCATCTCCTTATACTTAAACTTTGCTAGTCCTCGAGCAAATAAAGAATGAATAAAATGAATTGATCCCTAACTATGCATGTGAAAGTACAAGACTTGATCAGTTAAGAACTCCTGATTTTTGTGATCCTAAAGTTCTAAGCTGAACCAAGCTCTAGTCAAAAGGTATCCAACTTCCTTAATCATTATACTCTATATATATACATATAGCATAAGGATATGACAATTAGTGTGGACTGCAATTACAGGAGTAAAGTCAAATCATCACCCAAAGTTCCAGTCTTAGAGGCTCTCCTAAGAACCTAATCTTCAAAACTAGGGAATAAATCATTTCTTTCATCCAATTCACCGTCTCTTTTGTTGTCAGTCTTAAAAGTGAATATAGAAGGACATTTGATGGAGGGCATAGGATGGTGTATTTTCTTCTCTCCTTCCCATTGGAACAAGAATCCTCATAAGTGACTTATTAACTCGACACATTTATATTTTTGGTGTTGATCAGTGCATCCATCAAGAGATCATTGAGTCGTCTGCACTTACTTTCCTAGAAATGCACCGGGGTGTATCTCATTTGAGTATCTAATATACCTTCGATACCAAGACTTATATTACTATACGATGCAGAGCCCTTTTTGGGTGCTAGTCCGACTCATAAAAGTCTAAAATGTTGGTTCAAGTGGACACTTGAAAAGTTGGGAGCGCTCGCCTTTGGTAGAAGCTCTTTGTATTTGTCTTTGAAGTGTAAGAGCTTTTCAGCAATAACTTTCTTTTCTTGTTTTTCTTTATTTTTAGCTAGCTCCACTATTTTTATCAAGTTGACACACACTGATAAACATTTTATTAGGTTTCATGACTAGGGGTGCTAATTGAATCGAATCATTCGAATTCGATTATGATTCGTTCGATAAAAATTCAAAAAAAGTTTGACTCGAAGTAAAATGAATCAAATATGAATTTGAATTGTGGATTCGATTTCCAAATGAATCGAATCTGAATTAACATGAATGTGTTCGATAATAATTCAATTCGATTCGATACTTATATACAAATATAGAAACATACATATGTACACATATATATTTGTATTTACATATTATACACGTACATACATACAAAAATATGTGTGCATACAAACATACGTGTATGCATGCATGTGTGCATGTGCATATAACTATATCAATTAATGACGAAATATCAATATTACAAAGTAGAGTAGAATATTAGTCATGATGACTAGTAAGAAAGAAAATATGTTTGAGTTTTATCCCAATTCCTCACCGTAGATTTGTTTCCATGTTCTCACATTCTCTGCAACATCTTTTCCCTTCTCTTTTTCATTCTTTTTCAAAGATCCATCTCTCATAAGAAAGATAGTGGTGATTCCTCTTCTTACGCGTAAATATGACTGAGCTAAAAATAGATCGACTTGACTCATTCCTCAAATGAGAAAGAAAGAGTACCTAGATATGAATCTATCATTTTCTTTCTAATGTAAATTAATTAAGTCTCCCTCCCCCCTACCCGTCCCTTTTTTGAGCAATCAGCACTCTCCTTCACGTCTGTCGTGGTTTATCGTATATAAAAATATTCTTCCTCCACCTTTTTGTTTTGTTAGTTATCCATGCAAGACAATCCATAAGTGGGGACTATCATTGTAAAGATATTGATCATCACCTGAATAATTTACAAATTACAAGTTCTTCTCACCATTATATTAGTCGTTCCTGTGTATATTAAAAATCATGTGCGATTCACGACATTTGTTCTAAGATAATGATCATCACCATGATGCATGAGGTAATTTTATCGTGTTAAGTTATTTGTTGCTATCCTCGTTGTTTTAAATAATAAGACCAGTTTGTCTTAGTTTTTTATAGGAGCTTGGTCTTATTTTGCTTCAACATACAATAGTAAATAACCATAAAGACTAGTAGGAAAGAACATATATTTAAGAGTTTTATCCATTTCCCTACCTTACATTTGTTTCCATCTTCTCACATTTCCTGCCATATCTTTCCATCCTCCATTTCATTCTTTATCAAAGATCATCAACTATAAGGTAGATGGTAATGCTCCCTTTTCTTGCACATGAACACGATAGCGAAGTTACGTTGAGTTCCTCCTTTACGTCTATTGTGATTTGTGATGTATCAAAGTATTCCTCCTCTACCTGCTTGTTCTATTGGTTATCCTTGCAAGACAATCCATGGAGATGACTATCATTGTCAAGATGACATCAATAATAACCTGAATGATTTACAAGTTCTTCTCACCATCATGTTAGTTTTTATTATGATAAAAAATCTCGATCATCCCATTTTAGGACATAGAAATACCTCAGATAGTATCATAATCCGTTCTATGTATAATAATGTGTTGAACTACTTCAACTAGTATACGTGTGAGGTATTTGGCATTTGATGTTTGTACAACAATATCTACAACCCAACCCCTTTACATGCTACATACCAGGAAACTATATATTCAGTTAATGAAAGCCATACACATAAGTTGCTTTGATTTGGTAAATCAATCATTTGTCCTTGCAGCTCTGACACTAATCTTCTCATTCCTACTAAATAGTGTACATGATATGCATTTACTCTAGACCATGAAAAGGACATTAAATAGACTAGAATGGTGTGTTGATCATTTGAAAATTAGGATTCATTTCTTGTCTCAAATATTAGCTTGTAGCTGTATTTAAAATCGTGTATGATTCATGAATTTTGTTTTAAGATAATATTTATCACCATGATGCATGAATTGATTTTATCATACTAAGTTATCTATTGTTATTCTCATCGTTTCAAATAGCAAGACCGGTATGTATTCATTTTCTATAAGAGCTTGATCTTATTTTGCTTTAACATACAATGGTAAATATAATGTATTTAACTTTTTTATCAATAATATTATATACCTTTAATGATATTTATATAATTATATTTTATTTATATAATTCTTTCATCATAGAAAAAAGAGCAAATTCATATAACAAAAAAGATATCCAATATTTGTAAAACTTAGGTATTTTAATTCATTATATATTATCTGTTGGGTATCTTCCTTTATTATATAGCTTTTTAACTGACCTTGGAAATCTCTAGTAAAAATAGAAATATAAAATACAACCTCTAAAATCGTAATAATATTTATATATATAATTATATTTGTATTGGAATTTCAAATTCGGAAAAAATGAATCGAAATTGAATATTGAAAACGCATAATGAATCGAATCTGAATTCAAGTTAGCAGATCCCTTTAAAATTCAATTCAAGTTCATATTCGAAAATTTTAAAATGAATCGAATATGAATTTGGATGGATTCGAAGGTATTCGATACGATTAGAACCCCTATTCATGACACCCTGGCACTTAGGTGAATGTCAAGAGATAGCACGAGAACCATGTTCTCATACAGGCTAAAGTTGCTGATTCTTAGGTTTCATGAAGCTTTCATCGATTTTATCCCATCCTCGAGTATCACAAAATCAGATCCAGACTCAAATCCCTCATCCAAGTTCCTCAAGTAAATCATCAACTCATCTCTCATCATAACTGCAGTCGTGTAAGTGAGGTGTTGATCATATTCTTTAAGGTAGAGACTAAGTATGCAATATAGCGCACATATCATTCAAACTAGGGAAATGTGAATAATTAAGTCATAGATCTTAATGATTAAGGTTGATTAACTCTGAATTATAGGATCACCTAAACCAAGTGTTCTTGAACTTCTTAAGTCTTGTGTGAATGTGTAAATGAAAAGGATATCTCCAACTCATTAGTTGGTTTTTTAGCTTTTTTATTAAGAAAAAATAGTTATTTTTTGAATTTTTTATTTTTTTTAATTTTGGAAAAAAGAAAAAATTATTTTGAAAAGTTTTTTTTTTGATTTTTTTAGTTCAACTTTTTATTTTTTTTCTAAATATTTTTTGATGAATTTTTTTGTTTGTGTTTTTATTTTTTTAACTCAAACTCTTTTTTATATTTTTTAATAAGCGTAGACTTATTTACAGATACAAGTTAGTCTTATTTATGACCTCACTTTTTAAAGAATTTTGAAAAGATTTTCCAAACCATGTCACATAATATATAGATTTTCAAATCATTTTACATTCACAACAAGTCAAGCTCTTATTTTTCAACCCAGTGTAGAACCTTTTTCAAAAATAATGTCACATAGTTAGCAAAATTTTCAAATCTTTTACAAACATTTTACATAAATCAATTCAAAAGATGCTTTATCCTAGCCCCAAAAAGTTTGAAAATTTTGAAAATACGAGCTACGGCTAAAGTATATATGAAATATATCGGTTATACCCCACTATACTTAGCTTGTGCTTTGTCCTCGTAGCATTAAGTGATATGAAGTCATATCTCATGCTTAATACTAAGGGATACATGAGAACTGACTCGGATCTCCACCCTATATTTAGGTTAAAAATAATCTAAGTAGAAGAAGAGGGGTCAATGAGTGAAGAATAGAAAGGAATGAAGATGACAAGGATGTACAAAAAAGAGTAGGGGGATACAAAAAAGAGTGGGGGTTCCCCTATACTTAGGCTTTAAATAGCCTAAGTAAGGAGTGCGTATATATAAGAGAAGGAACTTAAGATATAAGATAATGATTACATCAAGTGTGTGAAAGAAGAAGAAAGAAAGAAAGAAAAGAAAGAAAATGATAGATGAATCTTCTCAGCTGTTGAATCTGGATGTTGCATCTTCGTGAAGAATAGTCTGAAGTATCTGCATTGTGCTTGCTCTGCATGAAGTTGATGATCTCTACTTGGACCAACTGCTCTTTAGAGTCTACGAAGCGCTTCATTTGTTTTCCATTAACTAGATAGGAATGTGCACCACTATGAGATCGGCTATCTCTATACTTCCATTGTTGTGAACTTCCTTAACAATGTAGGGACCCGTCCAATTGGATTTGATCTTCCTCTGAACATCTTCAACTTGGCATTGAATAACCATACCTTTTGTCCATGGACAAAGTTCTTGCACTTAATATGTTGATCATGTCGTATCTTCACCATGTCCTTATAAATAAAGTTTTTGTCATTGATTAATCCACGATTCATCATCTCAATATATTGATCTTAGCAAAATCCCTAAGTAAAATCTCATATAAATGTCCATAAAATTAACAAATTAATAAAATGACCCCTCTAAATAAAATAAACTAATTATTATCTATTATATTGTACAAAATAAATTAATAATAAAAGCCGTAAAATAGAGGAGTTTTTCACCTGTAAATAACAAAAACTTCATGTATTTTTAATAAATTTGTTTCAAGTACTTTTTGGCAAATTCTTTCTCCAACTTGTTTATAAAAATGTATATAAAAATACAAAAATACAAAATAAATTTCACCTCAAATAAATACTCCCAGATCCCAAAGAGAAAAAGGCGTAAAGGCCAACTTCCCGACCAAAATCTCGCTCCATTTGAACTCCAAATTCACAAAATCACTTTAAAACTTGAGGTTAGAAAATTATCTATCTAATAAAAGTGGTTTCATTAAAATCGGAGCTCGTTTGTAAAATATGGATTTTGGGACCTAGGGGTACATGCATATTTTGTAAATATTCATTCTTTCTTTATTTTTTATTTTATTTTTCTTAATCACTAAAGATTCAAAAAAATCATTATTTTGTTGTATTTTATTCCTAGTATTTTATTGATTTTTATGTTGTATATATCTTTTGTTAATAATACCAAAAAAATAAAAATTGGAAAAGTAAAAAATTGTACATATTGTTTGTCTTATTTTGTGAATTCTCCATTCTTTTTCTTCTCTTTATTTTGTTGTATTTTAGTAGCATGTCTACTTTATTTTATTTTATTTATTTAATTTTTATTCTCTACAATAACCTCCCATTCCACTCCATTCCCTCCATCATTTGTTTAACTTCCATTCAACTCCACCATATTCAATAACCTCCCATTCAATCCCATTATTCCACCATATTCCTAACTTCCATTTTTCATCTCTTTTTATACATCTCTTTCTTCTCATTTTTATCTTTGATTCACCTTTATGCGAGAGAGAATTCAGAGCTCCGACCACTCGTCTTGGTGACAACGAACGACAAATTAGAGCGACGATCGACCTCCTCTCTGATGACATCCGTTGGCATTCCAGCCAACATCGCAATTGCCTCTGCATGCTGCTCGAGCCCATCGCTCGTCAGCTATTCGAGAGAGGACCGTGCTTCTCATGAGCACATCATAGGCGCTCACTTCCATCGTAGATAAGTTCTATTTGTATCATTTGTCATCGTTTTTATTTTTCTAATTTTTTACGACCATCATGTCACATCATTATCACTTTCATTTGTTCATTTGTTGTACCATATCACCACCAAATCATCTTCTTTCTATCTTCAATTTATTCCATGTTTTAAGAAAACAAAAATATTAAAAAAATTAAAACAAAAAATCACAACATAGCAATAAAAAATTCAAAAAAAAATAAAAAAAGCAACGGGTGCCGCAGCTCCAACTGTCGCACCCCTACCCCCGTCGTCGGCGCCGCCCCTGTGCGACCACAACCGACGCACCACCGCCTTTTCTCCCAGATGACCGCCAATCCAGCGTCGGTCATGCACCACCTCTAGAAGCGGTCGCCGTCACCAGGTCTCCCTTCCCCGGGGCTGGCCACTCACCTGCGCGCCACAATCCCTCCATCGCGCAGGCGCATGCCCCCTCCTCCACCATAGGCCCTCCATCGTCTGCTACCGCCTCCTCCTCGTGCGATGGTCTGTGGTCTTCCATCATCGTTGTACGCAGTCGTGCATCGCCCGCCCCCGTCGTGCACCGCTTCCCCCTCCATTGACCCTTTATCGTAAGAGGAAGAAGGTGCTTTTCTTTTTTTAAAATTATTTTTAATGTATAAAAATTAAATTACTTTTATTGTATGTTTCTGATATTCCAAAAAGGTCCTTGTACATGAATGTTTGTAAATTTTGTTCTCTATAATTGCACGGATACCCTTATGTTTGCACGTTAATTTGGACATCAATTTCACATTATTTATTTTAATGAAAAATGAATTTTTAATTAGAAATCAATTCTCTATAATTTGACAGATCTAGTTATTAACTAAAATTATTTGAGTGAGAAATTGCATATTTTACCCAGTTTGAGCTCCTAATTAATATTTAATTTATTATTGCTCCAAAAATCCTGAAAAAAATCACATATGATGCGTTGACATTTTCTTTAATTAGTATCCAAATTTCATCTTAATTGGAGTTGTCTTATACCTTAAATAAATTATAGAGTGATTTTCATAAATAATTCTTAACTAAATCTATACACATTATTTTTACGAAATTCCAACTCTTCTGGATTGCAAATATAAATACCTCATTGAGACAATTCTCTCTCTAGATGAACAGATAATTTGGATTTATTAGGAGTTGAGTACTTGCAGTTACTCTATTTTCATTAAAAAATCCATAAACAATTCATATATTATCAAAAAAAATCTAAAAAAATATTGTAGCCTCGTTGCATCATGTTTAATTTCCAGTACTTTTTCATAATTTTTGCATTCTATTTGTGTGAAAAATTGTATAAAAACCTATAAAAGTGAGCATTTTTTATTGTTGCATTTTAACTCATAAAATTCCAAAAAAAATGTGTTCTGCATTCATCACTGGATTAAGTTTTTAGGAAAAATATAATTTGTCTAAATTGGACTTATTTCCTATTAAAATTAATTTGAATAAGTTGTGTGCTTTCTTATTAAATTGTTTCAACCGTATTTTGCATTCGCATTTCAGTTTGTATTAAAAAATACGAAAAACTCCACATTGGAAACCTAGACCTAATTAATCTGAAGTTGTTCCTTTGCCTCCCTGTGTTTAACCCCAGACTTGCCTGGGATATAAATTTAAGTCGATTCCTCTTCATAGAGTTATTCGATCTGGTTCTGTATGATTCATTAAGTACATGTATTACAATGAGTACAAATTATGTCATGTATTTAGCGAACCATTAGTCATTCACCCGGTTTCGAATTTCCACGAGCTCGTTCAAGTCCAAGTTCAAGTCATGACATAGCTTCCCTATGTGACAACTTCACTTTACTTGCATAATTGCCCATCCTGACTTATGAATTAACTCTGCGGGCAAATAGCATGGCTTGCCATAGATCATCCAGAAAGGTGAATCACCAAGTGGGGTCTTGTAGGTTGTCCTATAGGCCGACATAACTTGGTCCAAGAGCTGAGACCAGTTCTTCCTATAGGGACGAACCAACTTCTGAAGCATGCTCTTCACCTCTCCATTTACCATGCCATTAGATTGTGGGTGGTAAGGACTAGTCACTCTATGCTCAAATCCATAGTTCTTAGCTAATGATCTGACATCTTTATTCACAATGTGGATACCCACATCAGAAATCAATACTTTTGGGACCCCAAACCTAGCAATGATATGATCCTTCACAAACTTATAGACAGTCTTGTTGTCGTCGGCTCGGGTTGGGATAGCCTCCATCCACCTAGAGAAGTAGTCATCTGCCAACAAGATGTACTTGTGTTTGTGGTTGTTGGGAAAGGGACCCATAAAATATATGCCCCATACGTCAAAAACATCATAAAATTCACCGACTACACTAGCATCTCATATGTGTATCCAACAATCCCTCCCATCCTGTGACAGATCGGGTACGACCGTACAAAATCAAAGGCATCTCTAAATAAGGTCGGCCAATAAAAACCACATCACAGTACCTTGTGTGCGATTCAATTTCTGAAATGGTATCCTTCTGCCTCAAGTGGATGACAGTATGTGAGGACACTCCAGTATTCCTCATGAGGAATATATCGTCTCCAAACACAATCCGATCCTTCAAAGAAAAGGAACGGATCTTCCTAGCGGTATTTCTTCGGATCGGACTTCAATCAATACTGCTTCTAGTCCAACCATGGGGATTTGAAATTAGGAATGGCGCATGAATCGAGGCCAGGTGATTGAAAAATTATTCAACGTGGAGCTTTATTACTCGAGAAAGGGAATAGTGAAGAGATCGAGAAAGAAGGGTGTCTGATATGATTAGGAAAAATCGAAAGAGTGGGCTTAGCCAAATTATTTAGGTCAAAAGGTCACATGGGGGAGTTGACTCGGGTCAGCAAACTCAGGTCCAACCAATAGGAGTCGGCGAACTAAAAGACAATCATAAAACGACAAAATAGAATAATAATAAAAGGAAAAATAAGAAATAAGTAATAATGGTTTTAAATTTATTTTTTTAAAAATAAATAATGTTAATAAATTAATTATTCATGGTGATTTTTAATATATTAAATAAGTTAAATAAATAGGGTAAAATCAATTTAAAACTTTATTTATAGGTAAACATACTTATATATAATACAAAAAATTTTAGTTATTTAATTTTAAAATAATTATATATTATATTAAATTATAAAATAATTTAAGGATTTTAATTATATTTTTATTTTAATTTAATTTAATAAGTTAATTAATTAAGGCTATGTACAATACAGGTACACAATACATATACAATAAATAGATTAATTTATTTGTGTTAATTTTTTATTTTGAGATTTTTTGAATTTTATATAAATAAAATATAATATATATAAATTATAAAAAAAATACAATATATGTAAATATACAAGAAAATAAATAAAAGAACAAATAATATAGAGTATAATATAGACAAATATACAATAACACTTTAAAAAGCCACTTTTCATATCTTAACTCCGATTTTTATGAAATCGTTTTCATTTAAAGCTTATTTAATTTTGAACACAACGATAGTGAATTTGGTTTATTTTGAGTTTTTATGAAGAATATATTGATCTATCATGTTTTCTTTTACGGATTTTTCATATTGTTGTTATTCTTATTCTGTACATTGATTTTTCTTAGAACTACTTTTATTAGTTACAACTTATTTTTATGTACAAGTTCTAAGAATAAAACATTTTTATTTTGATTTATAAAATAAAATTATAAGATATATACAATATGTATAGTGATGGATATACATGAATGAAGATTAGTTTTCTTGAGTTTTTATAGATAAAGACCCTATCACCCCTTACATCATTCCTTGTCGATCGGGTCAAGTATTGACCTACTCTTGGGGTTAGGATCAACATGTTTTCGTTGCATATATGCAGTCTTTCATTTTCTTTCTTTTCCTTTATTTCTTTCTTTATTTATTTTAGGTTAAAATAATGATAAACATACAACATTTACATATGAATGAGGATTAATAAAAAGGTGATATTTATTGATATGTACATGCATTTTATAAGGTATTTTAAGCTAAAATAAATGAATAAAGATGATGAATTGGTGATTCATCATCCATCTATACTTTAGCTTTAATAGTATCTTAGAAAACACTTATTTGAAGAATAAGTGACTAAAAAGAAAAGGAATAAAGGAAAAATAAAGAACTTTGGAAGTTTGGAACGATTTTGATTTTTAAACTAATCTTCATAAAATTAAAGTATGGAGCTCATCCATACCTTTGGATTACTAGTTTGGCGAAACCTTATTGGGAATAAGATTTAAAACTCAACAAACTTTAAGTTCCACAAGTCACTATTTAGTTCACCATGATAGTCAGGTAAGAAATAGTCCTTATACATAAATTATGATGACTATGAATCTACTTGTACTGTATAAGTGAAATATAGCTCACCACATCTGAAGTGACAAAGAACAACTTTCTAGCAAGGTGACCCTAATTCCCCAATCTAGATACTCTTTCTTTGAGGAACATGGTATTTCCTTCTAAGTTTAGGTATGTGTTGTGTCCAAAATAGGAAGGGGGAGAATATAGAAGAATAAGAAAAGAATTGGAGTGTGGCCAGTGTAGCCACATCTCCTTGTGAAGCCGGCCGGTATATCCAAGTCTCCACTAAGATTTGAAGGTTCTCTAAAGATGGGCCATTTTGGTCAATTTTTGGTATTTATATTTGGTATATTTTTTGTATTCTTTTTGGTAGAAAGAATTGTTGCATTGCATTGATCTTTTTGTACCTCGATGGATATAGAATATTTTTTCTTGCCCACATTTTGGGGTCTTTAGAAAAACATGTGCCAGCAAACCATCAGTTGTCTGAAGCTTTATTTCAACCCACATCTCCCGCCTTTAGACGTCCATGCCACTAGACTAGGTTGGGGCACACTAGCCACTCGAAGTGGTTGTGTGATGAATTACCAATTCATCATCTTTATTCATTTATTTAGACTAAAACCTCTTATAAAATACCTACAAATATCAATAAATATCGCTTCTTAATAATCCTTATTATTTTCTAAATATTATATATTTATCATATATTTACACTCTATTAACATAAAATAAATAAAGAAAGAAATAAAGTAAACATAAACAAAATAAAAATACTGTATATATGTGTTTAACCACTAAAATCAGGTGAGAGAGTCATAGGCTCCACACAAGGCAGGAGCAAAGTCGTTGAGTTGACTTCTCACAAAGACCAAGCGATTAAAACAACAATCAATCCTCACAATAATATGAATCAATGCAAACCAATGTGTGAATAAAAAATTATTATAAACCTACAAATAAATGTATATAGTGACGATCAGAGTACGGTGTTGAACACATAGAGACAAATTGGTGTAGCGTGTATAATATTAATAAATAAATAATGAATAAATAATATAGGTGTATTTTATACAATATTCACTCAATGAATTAATGTTTTGTGGGTTTTTATCATTTTTATTTTCTTGTTATAGTTTTCTGATTTTTTATTTCTTTTTCTTTTTAATATGTAGTAGAGGTATAAATATAACTATATATATGTAATATATATAATATATGTAATATGTAATAGTAAATATATAATAATTATACAAAAAATCATAGAAAACTTGAATAAAAGTTTCTTATTTCTTAAGAATTTAAAATATTAATAGGATATAAATAATAATAATAATGAAATATAAATATAACTATATAGGGATGTATTATACAATAGAAGGTATTATATTTATAAATACATGTATAAATGATCCAAAAAATACATAATAAAATGTTTTTATGCTTTTTTATAAGTTTCTAATGTTTTTATAATTTTTAAGGGATATTTTATGATTTTAAGATATTTTAAAATCCAAAAAAATTAAATACAGTGACCAATTAAATAGGCCAGATTGTTTTGAAATTTAAAATACTAAATAAAGTAAAAAGTCTCAAAACTACAATACTATACATATATATAATTCAAAGACAGAAATAAGTATTTTTGGCTTTTCACAAGATTTTTTATAATTTTTATGAGGATTTTGGATCTTTTTAATTTTTTATGGATTTCTTTTTCTATTTTAGGGATTTTTTTTCCTGGAGGTGATAAAAAAATAATAAGTGACTTCTAATTTATTTGAAATTTCAGAGGAGTTTCATATTTTTAGGTAATTTTCCATTTATACAATAACTGAATAGTTATTGTTGAATTTTTAATAAATAATAAAATGCCACGAAATGCAAAATGAAAAATGTGGTGTGAAAGTGTATCATTTCAGGCCATCTACATTATTTTTTGCAGAAAAAAAACAAATAGGAGTTATTTTTAATGAAAAGAAACATAAAAATAAAAATACAACAGAGGTAGGGACCTATTGGTAATTAAAAATAAGTTAAAATACATTTAATAACAAAAATATAAATTCTAGGGGTTTGGGTGCAAATTTTCCAACAAATATTTATATTAAACACGCTAGGTTGGGTCATATTTGCCATTAAAATAAAAGACCGGGGTATATAATGCAAAATACCCAAGATTTGGTAACTGAAATTTAAATTTTATAAAATAAACCTTAATTACAAAAAAGTTGCAGGAGTACACATGTAAAATGCCTAGCTCACGTGGGAGACGGCGTGAGCTGAGCTGACAAGGAACTAAATGTGAATATCCAAAAGTTTGAGGGCCTTGTATAAATATTACAAAATTTTTACAACTCTAGAAGAAATTTTAAATATTAAACATAAATACACATAAAAGGCTGGGCTTACTTAGATATTTACCCCAACGTGCTTGCTAATGGACAATCAGGAGTGTGCCACGCAGGCGCACTTAAGTGCATGAGGCGTCTGAGGTGAGGTATTACTTCGTCTAATCTCAATGGCCCAGATTACATTTGGGTGGCGCTTGGAATCCAACGGCTCTGAAGGGCGAATGAAGAACAAGGAATAACATCTATCTATCCACCTTCGATCGGGAATTCCTCCTCGTTCCAGTCACCTGAGGCTTCATTGTTCGGCTCCTGAGCTTCCTGGAAGCATCCACGACGAATAATAACGACAAGAAAGTCTGGGCTTTGTTAGGAAGAGGCATGGAGCTCAATGAAGATCGGGGCACTTGGGAACCTCCTCCTACTCCAGAATTGACCCTCCTTGGGTCTTTGGCATGATGTACATGTAGAGGAAGGTTCAGGGGCTCGAGGCAACTTTCCTCGACCCAAAATGAAGCTGTTGTGCATGAATATGGGAGTAAGCATAGGGGCTCCAACGAGGAGTGGAGGATGAGCCCCAATTTGCAAATCCATGAAGGGTTCGGATGGATAGAAGGATGGCTTCGATGCAGAAGATGATGGGGAACGAGATGTACGTGAATTGATCGAAATAATAGTGGAACATGGCCGGAGCAGAGAGCTCTGACGATCAAAGAAATTGAAAAAGTGCTATATTACGATGCGATTAAAGAAATTAAGACAGGATTACACTACGAAATGAAAAGCAATCTAAAAAACTAAACAGAACAACTTGCACATGGGTATTCCAGGGAGCAGGGACCCTCACTGGACATGCGAAGCGTCAATAGTGGTGGACCACCTCTCCTCCTTTCTCCTCGCTGACACCTCGGGGTAACTCCTGCTATCACCAAGAAGCATGCACGCATATAGGATTGGGGTTACATGGCTCGTAGAGTTATCAAATCGGTCAAGGAGTGAGTTGGGTTTTATTTATAGATAAGGTGGAGGAAGCTCCTTGATAGAAGATTATGGCCGACTCAAGGATCACATATTGGATCTTTGGGCATGGCGTGATTAACGGGAGTTCAATATCCATAAATCAATGGCACGCCATGGTATATCATCATGAAATTAGTAGGAAAAATGGAGCAAAACCTGAGTCATGAGAGTGTTGCCGATCCAGGTCAACACGAGCAACAATCTAGTTAGTCCACGTGGACCAACTAGATAAATGTAAGGCAAAAATGCCTTGTAAAATGAATAATTATTAGTAAATTAATTAATTTTAAGTTATAAAATAAAAAATGTTTGTTATTTTATATAGTATTTAATTCATATTTTTATTTATTTTTGTGGTGTTAATTATTATGAGTTAACATTTACATGTATAATCATAGGTAAATAACTAGTATATTTTATTTTTATTTTGTATTTTACAATAGATATATTTTTATGGTATTTTTCTAATATAATATGTACACTTAATTAATTATAACCATTTATTATATAGGCATATATCTACACAATCCATCTATGTATTTTAGTGTACATGTTTATTTTAATTTATTTTAGTTGTTTTGTTCTATTTTTATCATGTTAATATATTATAAAATAATATTTACAACATTATTAAAATATTAAATAATGGAAAATATAAATATTAAATAAAATGAATATTTTATTCGGGTATATTATACAATAAGGGTCCAAAACCTAACTTTTGCATCTTAACTCCAAATTAATGAAACAACATTCACTAAATATCTAATAAAAATTTATATACAATTACATGTGATTTTGATGAATTTTGAGTTCATATGGAGAACATATGGGTTTGGGAAGTTTGGATTTTGGATTCTTATTTTGAGTGTATATTGTGCATTATGTATTAATTTATGTGAAATAAATTTTGTACTTTCTAGATATTTTTATCTACAACTTTCATGAAAAAGTTTATTGATTTGAGAAATAAATAATAAAGAATAAAAATTAGGGTTTTTATTTTTTTGATTGGCCATTTTCTCCCCCTACTTTATTCCTTGTCCACCCAGTCATCATGATACATGGGTCTTAGTGTTTAGGGTCATAAAATAACTTTTGCATTTTATTTATTTTTTCTTCATTTATTATTTTATTTTGATTTTAAATATAGTACTTTATACAATAACTATAATATAAGTAATTAATGTTAATTTGTATAAATTATTGCTATTTTCATGCATTTAACTGGGGATTGAAGGCCAAAATAAAAGAATAAAGGTGATGAAATAGTGATTCGTCAATATGCAATAAATAAAGGTTGGTCCTAACCACAAGGCTTGACCTAATCGACAAAGAATAAATTAGGGGGAGATATGACATGTTGTAAAAAACAAGAAAACCCTAATTCACATTTGTATATTCATAATTATAGATGTTGCACATATTGTATATATTTTTTCTACTGTTCTATTGATCATCCAATTAACCTCAAATAAAAATGTTTTCTCTATGAAACCTATACACAAAAATAAGAAGTAAATATTAAAAATACTTGTAAGAAGAACCATGGTACACATTAAAAATAACACCACTTTGAAAAAGCCACAAATCATAACTTGTCATATAAATAACTTCTCCATAAATTCAAAATAAGCCAAACTCATTTTCATTGTGTTCAAAATTAAACAAAATTTAAAATAAATGAAAAGTGACCTTCTGGAGTGCTATTATACAGTTTGCATATGTTGTACATTGTAATATTTATTACTCTATTTATTTTCTTTATAATTTTTTGCACAAATTTTATTTTTTATAAGTTGTATATATTGTATTTTATTCATAAAAAATTCAAATAAAAATCATGAAATCAAAAATAAATAAAAAATAAAATTATTTATTTATTGTTTAGGTATCACATACATATATTTTATATACTCTCATTTATTTAACTTATGAAAAAATATTATATAAAACAAATAAAAATATCCTTAAATCCTTAAATAATTTGATAAATTGATAGACTATATAATTATTTGTAAAAATAATTTATAAAAATCAAATTATTGTATATATAGGTATTTCTACCTATGAATAAAAGTTTTTATTTATTTTCACCTATTTATTTAATTTACTAAAAATCACCTAAATTAGGGTTATTTTCTAAATAACACTTTTTATTTAGAAATTTTTTAAATTTGAAATCATTTTTATTTTCTTTTTATTTCTTTTTATTTTCTTAAATGTCTTTTGTCTTATACCGTTTGTCTTATATGGTTGCCTTCTTATTAGTTAGACTAGGGTTCGTCGACCCGGGTTAACTAACCCTCTTTATTTTCATAACCCGAATAATACATGACCAACTTCTTTTATTTGATTTTTCCTAAGCGGTCCAACCATCCATTTCTCATGATTTCTGCACTAAACTCTTGCCCAAATAACATACAAATTCGCCTGATTAAGATTTGCAATTGCCCGGCCTCGATTCGTGTGCCATCTCCATTTCAAATTGCAATATAGCTCACCTCAATAAAAACCTCCAGGCTCCTTCCATCGCCCAACAGATCCATTTTCCATCAAATTTTGCTCTGAGGTCGATCCTTGCATGAAGCTGCGATGACAGAGCTTCTTCTCCACAGGTGGGAGAGCTTGCTTTGGCCCGAGAGACAAGATCTAGACACTCGTCGGAGCTCTGCCAGCGAGTCTGAGCTTCTTCGACCTGTCACCATCGAATCAAGGTTGTGGCCTCCTCATTCTCACCATAGGATAATTTAACGTAGCTTTGCTTAATTTCTTGCATTTTGATTCGCAATTTCATTTCGATTTAGCTCAGATCAGATCGATTCCAGATTGACATCTGATCTTCGTGATCGGATGCTTTCACTTGTTATTTCTTCACTATGACCGACCCTTTACATCTGCCACACGATTCTCCACTCCTCCATCTCTAATCATCCATATCTGTGTTGGATATGAAAGTCAACCTCCCTTCTAACCATATCTGTCGGAGGACACCGATTCATCCTCGTTTCTCTCCTTTTTTGAGCTAATAACTCTCATCGGAATGTCACCTCCGAGCTAGCAATAACATGCAGGTGCCCTGGACCCTTTCTAGAGCGTGGATCAAGATCTAGAGCTCGAGTTTACCTGCACAGCCACCTGATGCTCCAGATTGCAGATTGGCAAGCCTCGGACTTTAAAGCCACATCAGATCAGCGCGGAAGGACATCAACATCACCCAACGACCATCAGGCGGTGATTTGGACTAAGATCGGTTGAGATCCATCTGATTGAAGTTCGTCAACTGCGACCTTCAACCACATTCTTTCATCGCTCGCATCCGTCATCAGATCAACAATAAAATGTCTAAATTCGATCCCAGTCGTTGGTCCAACCCTAATTGTAGATCGTTTGATCAGGTATAAAGAAGCGAAGTGCAACTGTTAGATCAGCACGTGTCATACAACACATTGTAGTGATTTTTATTACTTAGCCTGTGTCTTTTGTTTATTTGTAAATAAGTCCCTATCATGGCGCTTGTTAGCTTGTTAGTATGAATAATTATAGTTATACCCTCGTTTGTTTTTATATTTTCTTTTTAGTCTGATCTGAACAGATGTATGTATTTCTTCACAAGATTTTTGGAATAAATGCAACATAGTATTTGTGGGTGTTTGTTATCATTTAGTCCTTTAAATAATTATATTTCCATTTGGGTTTGTGCCAACGCATCTGACGTGCGTTCGCACACACCTTTTGCAGGAAATTTCATTTCTTTCATTTTATCTCTTTATTTTGTTATCTGCTTACTCAATAAGTTATTTGCATTTTAGTCTCTGTATTTTAGATTAATTGTGCTGCCTTTTAACAAGTTTAATAAATATCAATTTGGTTCTAAAAATTTCATAAAAATTATCATAATTTTTTGCTCATAAGTTTTACCATCTCTATATTTTGTTTTCAAAATTAATTAGTTTTGTTAATTTTAAAATTTCAGAAAGAACAAAAATTTATCGTATTTGCATTAAAGATTTCATCAAAAATTGAAAATTGATTTTAAAATTCAAAAAAATGTGATGTGTATTTTTTTTACTTATTTGATGTTCGGTACAAATCTAGTTTGAAAATTCTTAAAAAAATCCTAAAATTTGAAAAACACAGAAAACACTATAAAAATCAATAAAAATTCGCAAAAAAACATAAAATCGCTTGATTTAACGATTGCAAAATTTTCTATCTATTTGTGATTATTTCCACTACTATGACTTTATTTGCTATTTTAAAAATCCAAAAATAGTTGTGTGTTCTTATTTGTGTTCTATTTTCAATTTTTAATTGTTTTAAAATTCTTAAAAATAAAAAATCCTAAAAAATTGTAAAAATAGTAAAAAAATGCATAAAACACAATAAGACGTTTCTTTGAATTTTCTGGGTATTTTTACTATTTTTGAAAATTATAAAAATAGTATTGTGTCCTTTATTTTGTTTTGTTTTAAAAGTCAAAAGATAAATTTTTACAAAACTAAAATTCATTAAAAAGTTAAAAATAAGAAAACATTAAAAATAAAAAAATACGTAAAAAATACTTAAAAGCATAAAAACATTGAAATAGAAAAGAAAAAGAACCTTTTAATTTTTAATAATTAATAACCCCTGGATATTGTAGCCTCCCGAGTTTGATCCTATAGGCTATACAAGTAAAATAAATAGCAATTCTCTCACTTTCTTTCTTTGTTTGATTATTTCTGCTTGAGAATTTTTTTTGTTTGAATCTATTTTGGGTTGTGACGACCATATTTCCACTTGTGCATATTTTTCCACCTTTTCATTATAATAAAGTAAAACCTAAAATTATCATATCAACAATTGGCACCGTTGCTGGGAGGCACTGCGAGGGTAGTTAGGTTTTCTTTTACCTATATTCTTGGTTGTTTATTTCATTTCCTATTTCATTCACTTATTTTTTTCCCATTGTTTTCTATCTCTTTTGTTTTATTTATATTTTTGTAAATTGTTTCTGACACATTTTTTATTTCCTCTTTTGTGTGAGGGTCCAATGAGCGAGGGTGAAGTCCTGAGGAGCGCCGATGCACCTGAGCAAAGCAGAGGCCATGAGTTTCTTCATCGACCGACAGGAGAGCATAGAGGAGGAGGAGGAGTGGAAGAGCAGATATTTTGTGCATATTTTTTGTTTTATTTTCTAGTAATTTTATTTCCATTTATTTTTTAAATATTTTGTACTAATTTCTATTAGCACTTGCACTTTTTCTATTTCTAGACCATTATAACCTTTTGATTACGAGGTTTGTTTCACCAAGTGTTAGTGCACTTGGGGGCCCTCATCGGTTTTGTTTTCATCACTTTTCTTTTTATCTGTTTCACGTGCTTTTAGGCTTGAGCCCTTAGCATTAGATTTTATTATATTGTTTGAGCCGAGTAAACAATAGGTCCACTTCCCCTAATAATCTTCATGTTCCTATAGAATAGATTCGTAGATTGGACTTAGTCAAAGAAAATGTTCTTCCCGATAATAGAAGTTTCTGCTAGGATGATTCTCTCTTTCATTTATTTAAGATAGATTTTATTTTCATATGCACAGATCATTTTGCATGTAGACTTCTGGCGATATTTACACATCTTCTACCTTCCATGCATCATTGACTTTGTTGTGCATCATCTTTTCCGACTTTGTTCCCTATTATCTCTCACTTAGGATAACAAAGGAAATAGAAAAATCCATTAGATCACTTTATTTGAAAATACTCAAGAAAAGTGACAAAAAAAATAAAATTCGATTCGCTAAAATAACTCAATCCTAAAACTAAACATAATGATTCATCATTGTTTGAGGAGAGGAATCCCCTCATTGTTGCAGGTACTTACCTCGAGATGGGGTGGGTGAGGACATATCTCTAAGGATAGATCTCAAATCCTTGGACTTGTGCCCTAAGCACCAGTGTATTTAATGTCAAGTGCTCTGCCTCTTATCTCCCTTTGGGCGTAATATAACCCGACAGCCAGGAAGAAGGTTCCACTATTTGGGGAGGTTTGAGGATGTATGTTGGGTAATAGGACGACCTCACCTCGTGTATTTAATGTTAAGTAACTGTTTGACATTCACTAAACTAAAATTAAAAAGATAAAAAATGAACTCTTACGGTCCTCACATTGTGTTCAGTTGGTAAATTAATGATTGGCTTGTGGTTGTTTGCTTAGAATAAAGATCCCTCTACGCACTTCATGCCTTTTTCTTGACTTCTTATTCTTGTGTTGACTTCGTGATCTCGCATCTTTTCTTTTGACATCGAAGATGTCAGATTAGAGTACTCTTTGTTTAGACTTCGTGAGCTTATCTTTGTACACTCCAGTTTAGTCTTCTTCGCTTATGCAGGATGAATCTCTTCCCGAATATTCTTCCTTTTCTACATTTCTTTTACCAATAAATCCCTTCTTTAAGATTGAACCTAATCTCAAACTATCATTTGAGCTTCCATCATTTCTGAGGATTGATCAGATGCCTTGCACCTTTTTGGAGATAGACATTGAGGACTTGATGGCTCCCAAGGGAAAGCCACTTACGACTAAGCAGCATGAGATCAGCAACGTGATGTTGTCTTCCATATAGGCTATTCAAGCACAGTTGACTGAGCATGCCAACATTTAGGTTGGTTGATGAAGCCACATTTCATCATCTTTATTATATCATTTTGGCATCAAACACCCTAGCAAATGCGTGTAAATAGCATTAAATCCATCATCTTAGCATTCATGCATGTGCATCCAAATAGTGTACAAAATACTGTTATTAAAGCCAAAATTATAGAATAAATAAAAGAAAAGAAAAAGAATAAAATATTGTAAATATTTTATGACCCGAAACCCCGAGACCTAGGCATCTTGATGACTAGGTCGACAAGGAATAAAGTAGGGGGAGATAAGGACCAAAATACAATACATAATTCCTTCATTCTTTATTCATTTGGGACCTATTTTTGGTTCCACTTTTTATACATCAAAAAAAAAGAAACTTTGTACATGAAAGTTGTAGATAATTTATAGATAAAAATACAAAATTGATTTCACAAAAAAATAATATACAGATAAAAAGTTATGGTCTGAATAAAAATCCAGAATCCCAACTTCCCAGACCCGTATCTCACAAATGAAAACTCCAAATGCAATAAACTCACCTTTAATTGTATATAGAATAAAATAATCAATTTAATGGTGGTGGTTTCGCATTTGGAGGAGCTACGGTTTGAAAGTTGAGTTTTGGACCCTCATTGTATACTTGTACAGATTAAAATATTCAATTTATTGTGTATTCATTATTTTTATATTTTTATATTTTTATAATTTTGTAAATATTATTTATAATATATATGTATATTAAAATCAGAATAAAAATACAAGAGAAACATAAAATAAAAATATTTGTAAATAAAGTACATAGGTACTATACCTATACTTATACATATATAAAGTACACTTTTATTTTATTAAATAAACAAACTTCATCAGAAAATTAAAATAAAAATATAATTAAGTGTATAAAAGTATTTTATAAATTTATAAATTAATAATCAAAAATAAATAAATTAAATTTATAAAATAAAAATAAAAGGAATAAAGTATATAGATATTATACCTATAAAGGGCAACTTGTAAAAATAAACCTCATAAAAATAATTAAAAAACATGATAAAATTCTTTACAAAATTATAAACAATTTTTATTTTATAACCTAAAACTAAATAAATCATTTTCTATTTTTAAATTAATTTTTAAGGTATTTCTAGGAGGTTTAACCTGGTTGGTCCACGTGGAGCAACCAGGTGGTCGAGCTCGTTGACCGAGGTCAACAGCCTGACCTTCCTCCCAGCCTGTGTCAGAGATAGGTTTTGTCTCAATTTCGCCCATTTTTCGAGGATGCCTCTTTCACCCTTTGGTGATGGTATCTTCTTGACATTTCTTCCTCTTGCATCGATGATACACGCCCAAGGATTACCTTGGTGCGTGGATCACTGACGCGCCACGTATCCATCGATCTAGGAGCCTCGACTGTCAACCACATAAAATGGAACCCTTGACTTCATTCAAACTGGGAACCCCACTTTTTGGTCCTGTTGCCTTCCCTTCCTTGCTCCAGAGGTCGTCGGAGGTGACAGCTCCGAATCGAGCTCTCAAAGGCGGATTCCCGACGAGGATTTGGGCGTTCCCTCGACCTCCGGCTAACCCTCGTTGAGGTATCTTCAACCTCGGGCCCCAGGCCCTTGAGGTGTTTATTTCTCCTTGATCTCTCTCGCATTTTTCTAGCCATAGTGTTAGGATCAAAAACCCTCTAAAAACTATTTCGATTCATCGATCAATTCGCACCTCCAACTCCATCGCCGGAGCGCTCCTCCGGCCACGACTTCCATACTCATCTCCACCGTTCGCAGCCGCTTTCGTGCCACCACGGGGTCGGGGCAGTTTACCCCCGACCCTATCACGTGTTCTTTGCAGGTCTGGAGTCGTCGTTGGCGCCTGGGACTCGTTTTGAAGGAGGCGGAGGTTCCTGGAGTGACTCCGCTCCGGCGACCTCGCGCGAGCCCCCAGGCCGTCGCCTGGGATTTTTGGAGCTTCTAGTTCGCAGCGGACGTTCGCAGGAGCATCAGGTGTGCTTTTGGAGCTGAGGAGTGCCGGAGGAGGACAGGTGAGGTGGTGCAAAATCACCTCGCCGGTGATTCGTCCCAGTTCGTCCTTCTTCCCCCGCTGCTGTTGGATCGCGCCTGTTCTTGTTGCCCTCCAGCCACCGTCCGATTGGAGTCGCTCAGAGCCGTCGATGCACGCCTGGGGATCTGATCGAAGCCATTGAAGCCAAAGGGGTATCGGAGCCCCCTGCGCTGACATGTGTTACGTGGGATAACGCCCACCGTTGGATCGGCCTCCGTGGGTATTTTCCTGATATCACCCCGCCTTTTTGTGTAATTGAATATTATTTTTAAATCATTCCTCTGCGGGTCAAATATTTTGTAGAATTTACCGTAAACCACATGCCCATCTGTATTATTGCATATTCGTCCCCGCCAGATCACGTGCTTCGGCGCACGTGACTTGGCATTTTTGCGGTCAGACACTTCGACGTTTTTATATTAGTGTTTAGTCCAGATACTTTTTGTTTGAGTTCAAAACTTGTGTGAAAATTGCAGGCGTGCCCCTGAGTATTTTAATATTTGCATATATGCCCCTGCTAGGACATATTTTTGCTTGCTTGCTCCATTTAATTAGTGCATCATTTTAACTTGAAAAATCCCTCAAAAATCATGTTAAGCTTCTGTTAACTTGCTGATCCACGCCATATTTTTGTACTACATTTTTGTCGCATTTTCATATTTATTAAAAATCAAAAACATGCATTTTTCTTACTTTCTACATTAGAAAACCCATAAAAATTATAAAAGCGTTTTGAAAAATTACAAAAAAAATATATTTTGTGTGTTTTATTATCTACTAGTGTCAGTCCAAAAACCACTAAAAATTTCAAAAGAAAAATCTTAAAAATTTAGAAAACCCTAAAAATCTTTATAAAATTCTAAAAAATCCTAGAAAAATCGGAAAAATATAAACTCAACTATCGTGTCTTCCTTATTTTATTGTCTATATTTTAAAATTAATTTGAGCAATTTTGGGGACTGTTTAGTATTTTTCACCCTCATTTTGATTTTGGCCAGTAACCTAGTCCACTGTTTTCCCTTATTTTGATATTTAAAAATACCAAAAACATTTTGAAAAACTCCCAAAATCAAAAAAAATAGAAAACTATAAAAAGACCAAAAAGATTTTATTTCCCAATTTTTAGCATTTTTCACTATTTTTATAAATACCTTATCCCCTCTTGTCTTATATTGTATATATATATTCCTATATTGAAAAAGAAAACATAGAATATAAAAAGAAAATACAAAATCAGTAAAAAGAAAACCAAAATACAAAATTGAAAATTAAAAATAAAGTAAAAAATATATATAAACTCAAAACCCACAAAAACATTTGCCTTGCATAGTGTAGACAATCACATCACATCCAGACACACACACACATTTGTTGATCTATCCTGCCTTGCTCCCTGTGTTCGAACTCTCTACATACTTACACCTATACATCATTTATGTAGAGTTAAAAATAAATTTTAACTTCACATTTGCTTGTCATCTCTTGATATTTATAGTGTGGGTTAATTGTTGATTTTAGTTGGGATTTTGCGTGGTCGACACTTCGACTGAGTTCCCGCCTTGTGTGGAACTTAAGACCGTCGAAATCTCGCTAAATCAAATGGCACCGTTGCTGAGGAGCAACAACGAATCGATCACATTTTTGACTGGTTGTGTTCATTTTGTCTACATTATTGCTTGTTTGCTTGATCCCTCTTGTTTTGATCTATCTTATTGAGTTATCTGACCACCTCTTTTCTTGTCTTCTTGCGAGGGACCGCGGAGCGAGGCGGATTGCCTAGGGGATCCGGTGCAACCTTGGGAAGCAGAGTCGGCTTTCTTAGCCTAGCCGACAAGAGAGAGCAGGAGTAAGAGAGAGATTAGTTAGATAGCTTCTATTTTCTTTGGTGAGAGAGAGATTTATTTGAATTTGTAATAATACAGGGACTTGGACACTCAGGACACTCGGGCCCAATTTCTAGATGTCTGTTCACCTGGGGGCTCACCGCGGATTTCATCGAGTTTCTCGTTGTCATTTTCCGGTTTTGTTTTCTTTTTCATTTCTTTTGTGGATTGAGCCCTTAGTTCTAGGCTTTTGCTTGATCGATTAGATTAGGTCCAAACACACTAATAACCTTCGCATGCACCTAAAGATCATATTTGGACTTAGTTTAATTAAACAGTTAAATCATCATCTTAGATCTCCCGCGTCGTGAGCCCACCCCATCAAGCGCTACTCCTGAACTCGATTTGTCGAGAAGAGGAGGGGTGAGTCTAGACCGGACCCTTAGGATCGAGGATTGGTGATTGACTTGCGGTTCTTCACGCTAGCAATTGCCTGCTCAGGACGCTTTCCGCTTGCATATCGGCACGTAGTATAGGTTTATAAATTCTTGTCTTGCATCCTGCGTGGAGAGAGCTGGGAGTCACTGTAAGTCTTCTATCTTTGTATTCATCATTTAGGCACTAAGATGAGATTTCCATCTTAGTGTCACTTGCATTTGCTTTTCCGACTCTATTCTCCCTCTGTTTTTGGATCAATTAGGAATCAAGAAAAAACAAAAACGTTAGGCGCTTGTTTGAATCTACTCAAAAGAAGCGATAACACCAAAAAAATTAAAAAAGGGACTGCTAAGAAAACTTTGACCTAAATAAAATTGGTAATTGGACTCATTGATTGGGGAGAGTCACACCCTCACTTGTCTTCAGGTTGCATGGGAAGGTCTCCTTCCAAGTGAGTTGAGTGCTTCGTAAGGATTAGAGCCCAAAACCCAATCTATGGCTGCCTTGTGTATCGCCTGGATTTCCGAAGTATTGGCGCTTCTATCGTACGTGGACGAGTAGGGCTTGGTCAACATTGGTGACTCTCTATTGTGTAGAGCATCGACCTTCTCCGAAGTATCGAGCCTAGGCCACGCCTTCACAGGGGTGTCTGTCTCATCGTCTTGCGTCCGAGTAGGTTATTGCACGCTCACGGGTGATTCCGTTGCGAGCGAGTTCCGAAGTATCGGTTTCGCCTATTGGCTTCCTTTCTCTATTTCTTTGGCTGAGTAGGGATCCAGGAATGGTTACAAGGATCTTAAAAAGTGCAGACTACAGGTTACACAGGAGGATGACAAGTACGGGATACTCTTCCGGCAGTACTCTCTCTCCTTTAGGCATAGCACTCTAAGGACTTGTTAAAAGATAAATTCCTGAATTCAAGCTAAAAACTACAAAGATAAAAGCCGAACTCCTACGGCTTCACGTGTTGAGTTGGTGAATCCCCTTGTCTTGTGTTTGATTGCTAGTCGATTTTAGGCCAAGATCAAAAACACCGCACAATCGTGCACAATTTTGTCACCTTCTTCTCTTTCATATTTCAACCTTCTCAAATAATCAAGATGATGGGACGGAGATCTCTTAGGCCGACCTTGTCGGCACCGCTTTCCAGCACTCCTCCCTATTCATCTAGGACAACCTCGGAGAGTCCGCTCTCTAAGCCTGAGTTCACTTCCGCCCTGTTCCCCCTCGACCACCCTTCTCATTCTCCTTCCATCAGTCCAAGAGTTTCAGAATTTAGTGCATCACAGAGCTCAAAGCATTTGACGGCACTTGAGATGGGTTCTTTTGCATTTTCAGAGAATCCAGACATGGCAGACAGAGACCACCCAGATGAGCGGGAACAACCTCATTTCCTATTTGATCAAGCTGCAATCAACAATTCACTTCTAGCATCCTTGGAGACCATGCAGAGACAAATCAGAGACCAAGGAGCATTTATGGGTGATGTAGTGCGAGAGCTGGCACAGATGAGAGCAGATCGAGAGAACAGAGCCGTAGGTGGTGGAGGAGATATACCCATTGCGGAAGGAGGAGATCCTGAAGCTGAGAGACCACCACAGACCATCATGAGGGAATTACACAATCCTGTCGCATCCCTCACTCACCGATGGATCCGACTCCCTCCCATCCATGGAGATTTCGAGCTTCGGCCCTACACCATTCAGCTTCTACCCAAATTCCATGGGTTGCCGACCGAAGAACCACACCTCCACCTGCAAGAATTTGAGATGATCTGCAGTACAATTCATGATCGGATGTTTACCGAGGACACTATCAAGATGATAGCCTTCCCCTTCTCTTTAGTTGACAGAGCCGCGTACTGGCTGAAACACGTGGAGAGGTTCGTCGACACTTGGGCAGATCTCCGGACCGCATACTTGAAGAAATACTACCCTCTCGGCCGGACTAATGCAGCTAGAGCTATGATCAGCAATTTTACCATGATCCTTAATGAACAATTCCATGAAGCATGGGATCGATTCAGAGAGCTCATCGACCGGTGTCCACACCATGACATATCAAAACCCAATCTTGTTCAGAGTTTCTTCTATAGGCTGACACCGGAGCTGCAGGGGCTTGTAAATGCCTCTTGTGGTGGATCAGAAGGGTGAAGACGACGTCTGGACCATCTATGAAGGCATGGCAGAAAACTCAACTGTGATGACCCAAGCTAGAGTCTACACACAACAAAAGCCACCCCAAGGAGGGGGATCATTTTAGAGGATCGCCCGCATCGATGCTGGTCCCAACACTCCGTCGGTAGCCGCAGCCCAAGCCGAATCCACTGCAGCCGACATGGAAATCATAAGTGAGAAGTTGGACCGCATGGAGATCCTTGAGAAGAAGCAAAACCAAGGTCTAGTCCAGATGGACCTTCTCACCAAAACCATGAGTGACCTGAAGACTCAAATTCTCTGCATTCAGGAGGCACAGTCATATACTCTGCAACCTCCTAGGTCACGGGCCGATCCTAGCAGTAGCAGCTCTAACCAGCCCTCTGCTTCACACCATCAGGTCAACCACATCCAGGCAGAGCCGGTGCCGCAGCTACCATACTACCCATCGCAGCCACATCTCAGGATGCTCAGATGGTGGTCTATCAGCCGGATCGGCCACTGGCAATTCTACCACCATCATCCTTTGAGCAGGACCCATTGATGGAAGTCAATGGGATTTGGTACGACCGGTACCCTCAGCCCGGGATTCATCGTGATCACCCCAAATTCCGATGGGGTAATACTGGCTCCTCATTCCACCAGCAGCCTCCCGCTCAGGGGTACCAGAACAACCAGCCGCAGCAACAGCCCCAGTATGCCCACCAGCAGAACCAGCACGGTCCTCGTCCCTCCTATCAGGGACAATAGTGGAGGGAGCGTCAACAGCCTCAACAGTCGTACTCCCAGCCTCGTGAGCATTTCTCCTCCCAACAGCAACCTCGTTTCCAGCAGGGAAACACATCCGGTTCTCAAGCACCTGCATTCGAGAACCCAGCCTTAGATGACCTCGCCCTACTACTCTCTGAACATCGGGAATCCTACCGGCGAGACATGGATGAGTTCTGGCAGGAGGTGAGGGATTTGATCAAGGGCAAAGTCGCCATACCAGCTCAAATCAAACCAAATCCGAACAATCTGAAAAGAAAGTCTAAGCAGGTATAGTTTACATAGGATACCTCTCCTAGTGATTGTTTGAGTGACATGTCTTATTCTTTGTATGATGCTGATTTTGTGACCACTAGGAGCGATAGGATGCCAGCCGGCGGTGCCTCATCTGAGCGACAGTCACATGCAGAATCCAGAGCGCCAGATGAGCAGAGTAGCGGTGTTGATGCCGCTGATGATGATGTTGATGACGGTGGTGCTGATGCCACCAATGATGGAGATCCAGATGACGGTACTGAGGTCGTCATGATACTTGATGCAGACGGTGGTGCTGATGCCACCATTTTTGATGCAGAGCCAGAGCACGGTGCTGATGCCGTGAAGACAGGTGCCGATGGTGGTACTGAGGCCACCACATCTACTTTTGTTGAGCTTCCATCTGTGGTGTTACCACCTTTTGTATCTATGGACTGTGGTAAAAACAAAAAGAACAAAAATATGAATAAAGGAAAGGTGTTTCTGTTCACATTTTAGATCCATATGTGTTGCATGATGATGATCATTGTATGGATTCCATTCCTTCATAGGGACAGGGACCTATTCCTAGTCCTCCATCTGAGGAGGCCCCTACCATCCCCTTTCTAGAAGCACTCCGCCGAGCGAAGGGGAACAAAAGAGAAAATCCAAAAATGAACCAGCAGGTAGAGATCAGCAACCAGATGATTGATAGATTCCATATTCAGCTGACTCTACGAGAAGCACTTGAGCACATTCCCTTCCTCAAAAAGAATTTGAAAGAGGAAACTACAGTCCGCAGGAAGAGGAGATACAGAGATCAGATCCATGTGCTCACCAATCACACTTGCTGCACCATTCAGAATACATTGCCAGCAAAGAGACCTGATACAGAAGCTTCCTATGTCAGATGCGAGATTCAGGAGCAGCAGTTCAATCGTACTCTATTAGACAGCGGCTCTTCTATTAACCTTCTTCCGGCAGCCTTACTCGACCGATTCGAGTTTGGTCCTCTTCTTCGGAGCAGGACGGTCCTTCAGTTTGCTGATAGGTCGATTAAGAGGCCAAAGGGGTTATTGAAAGACGTGGTTGTTACCATTCAGGGTCTGAAATCCCCGTGGACTTCGTTGTGTTGGACATGGAGATCCCTGAGTCGGTAACCGATACCCCCATCATACTTGGACGCCCATTCTTGGCCACAGCCAAGGCGGTGACCGATCATGATAGCGGAGGGGTATGCTTTCGCATAGACGAAACCATACAAATAGAGACGATCGATGAGACCAGAGCGAGAGAATTAGCATGCTCAGAGCAGTCCAGCGAAGCCACGCAGATGACAGAGGACGAGCTAGACATCCACCAGGAGTGCGACTTTGTGATGACAGATGATGAATCCATTTGGACAGATCCCGTAGCACAGACCCTCGCCTTGCCTAAAGATTCCCGATATTTAAAGCTTATGGCAGTTGAGAGCCTGGAGAGCACACCATTGGATGAGGATACATCTGAGGGTAACAGTGTTGGGACGAGTGGTGATGATTTTCAGTCTTGTTATTCTAATTCAGATCCTTCGGATTCAAACATTGATTGGGATGATTTTGATGACTATTTGCCATGTCTGATTCCTTCTGAGCCGACAACTAGGATGGAGAGCGAGCCAGTTCAGTTCATAGATGATTCAGCAGGCTTCCCTTCGTCAGAAATTGATGCAGAGCGAGAGTTCTCCCATGCAGACCCGGTCGCCTTCACACAGACATATCAGAAGCCAGATCTGCCACCTCCCAGTTGTCCAAAACGGAAACCCTTGCCGCAGTCGCTGAAGTATAGGTTCCTTGCGGGTGATCCAGATATGCACCCAGTCATTATCTCAGCAGATTTGACTGGAGAACAAGAATCTCGTCTGATGGAGGTTCTTGAAAGAAATCGTAAGGCGATAGGATGGAGTATAGCTGATCTCCAAGGGATTAGTCTGGCTCTGTGCTCCCACCACATTTATCTTGAAGAGGACTCTAGGCCGTCGTGTGAGTTCCAGCGACGGCTGAACTCGAGTCTTCGAGATGTGGTCATGAAAGAAATATCAAGGTGGTGGAGCGCCAATTTTATCTACCCCATCTCCGACTCCAAGTGGGTTAGTCCATTACATGTGGTGCCCAAGAAAATGGGCATCACTACAGTTGTGAATGAGTCTGGAGAGGAGATATCTATCCGGGTACCAACTTCTTGGAGGGTCTGTGTGGACTACAGACGACTGAATCAGGTCACCAAGAAGGATCATTTCCCATTGCCATTCATTGATCAGATTATCGAAAGACTGGCTGGGAAGAGTCATTACTGCTTTCTCGACAGGTACTCCGGTTATAATTAAGTGGCCATTACGCCTGAAGACCAGGAGAAAACAACATTCACATGTCCGTTTGGGACTTATGCTTTCAGACGGATGCCCTTTGGTCTATGTAACGCCCCCGCGACATTCCAAAGGTGCATGTTGTCCATTTTCTCGAACATGGTGGGTGACTGTTTAGAGGTCTTCATGGATGACTTCTCGGTCTATGGCGATGGGTTTGATGCTTGTCTTAACTGCCTAGACCATGTGCTTCAGCACTGCATTGAGGTGAATCCCGTATTGTCTTGGGAGAAGAGTCACTTCATGGTGACTCAGGGGACGGTCCTTGGTCATATCATCTCCGACAGGGGCATGGAGGTCGATCCGACCAAGGTGGATATCATCAGAAAACTCACTCTGCTGTCCAATTTGCGTCAATTGCGGTCTTTTCTGGGGCATGTCGGTTTCTACCGACGGTTCATTCATGACTTCAGTCGAATTGCCCGGTCGCTTACTGATTTGATGACGAAAGACACCGAGTTCATTGTAGATGATAAGTGTCTTGCGTCTTTTGAGACTCTCAAGAATATGGTTGTCACGGCTCATGTCCTTCAGCCACCCGATTGGTCTCTCACATTCGAGATCATGACGGATGCCTCAGATTTGGCCGTTGGGGCTGTGCTTGGACAGAGGAGGGATGGATTGCCGTTAGCCATTCACTAAGCCAGACGGACTTTGGATGCCGCTCAGCGGAATTATACTGTGACTGAGAAAGAGATGATGGCCGCAGTCTTTGCTTTGGATAAGTACAGATCATATATTCTCGGATCTAGAGTGACCATTTACACCGATCACACCGCCATCCGGTACTTAATGGCCAAGAAGGATGCCAAAGCTCGTCTTACCAGATGGATCCTTCTACTCCAGGAGTTTGATATTGAAATTAAGGATAAGCCTGGAGTTAAAAATGTGGTGGCGGATCATCTCTCCCATTTGGAGAATCTTGAGGAATTTGAGCCCAGCGCACCTATCACAGAGACATTTCCAGACGAGGCGATCTTGGCTATCACCTCACTCCCATGGTATGCCGACTTTGTAAACTATCTTGTTGCCAAGACGGTCCCTCAGGGTTGGCCCAGGCAGAAACTTGAGACCTTCCTAGCTAAGGCCAAGTTTTACCATTGGGAGGATCCTGTCCTTTATCATGAAGGTGGGGATAGCATCTGGAGGAGGTGCATTCCTCAGGAAGAGCAGCATAGCGTCCTCACATATTGCCACAAGCTTGAGGCAGGAGGACATCATTCTGGAAAAAGGACAGCACAAAAGGTGCTTCAATCCAGCCTTTGGTGGCCTACTCTCTTCAAGGATTCAGATGAATTCGTGAAGGGGTGTACTGACTGTCAGAAGATGGGAACCTGAGGACAGAGAGACATGATGCCCATGCAGCCCATTCACTTCTGTGAGGTTTTTGATGCATGGGGGATTGATTTCATGGGCCCATTTCCTAAGAGCCAGGGATTCGAACACATTTTGCTCGCTGTAGATTATGTCAGTCGTTGGGTTGAGGTCATCCCCGCCCGAGCCGCAAATGTTAAAACTATGTGTAAATTTTTGAGGAAAAATATCATTTCACGGTTCGGGGTACCTAGAGTTCTGATTTCAGATGGGGGGTCTCATTTCATCAATGATAAAGTCAGGGCCCTTGCAGACGAGTTCGACATTGACCATCGTGTTGCCACGCCGTACCACCCTCAGACTAATGGTCTTGCCGAAGTATCGAATAGGGAGATCAAGACAATCCTGCAGAAGGTTGTCCGCCCAGACCGAAAGGATTGGTCACAGCTTTTGGACTCGGTCTTGTGGGCCTATCGGACCTCCTTCAAAAATCCATTAGGGACATCTCCCTTTCGTCTCGTCTATGGCAAGCCGTGCCATTTGCCAGTGGAAATCAAGCACAAATTATTCTGGGCAGTCACTGAGTTACTGTTAGATCCCGAGAGTACAGGAGAACAGAGAAGAGCAGAGATGGCAGCCCTGGAAGAACTGAGAGATACAACCTTTTCTAGCAGCCTACAGTATAAGGAGAAATTAAAGACATGGCATGATTCTCATATCAGCCATAAACAGTTTGAACCAGATCAGCGTGTATGGTTGTTCGATTCCAGGCTGAAATTATTTTCAGGGAAATTACAGAGCAAGTGGAAAGGTCCATATGTGGTCAAGAAGGTACATGACAATGGTAGCATTGATATATCCGAGCCGTCATCTTCCTCTACCTTCCATGTTAACGGTCAGCGCCTGAAGCTATATCTAGATCATGATCCGCCGACCGTTGACGTTGCCCCCATTCTTCTGGTATGAGATGTGTTCTTTGACTCCGATCATTTGCATCTTGTACATGATTATCACTTCCATCTTCTGTTGTATATATCCATCTGTTGATATCTTTTTATCTTTTCTTCTTTTCTTCTTGTCCTCCTCTATATCCTGTATCTATCAAAAAGGTGTCGCCCCTTGTAGACAGTTTTCTATACTTAGGACGTACTTTGTCCTAAGTATAGGGGGGTGCACCCCGAGTGATTCTATTCTTTTTGATCCTCTCCATTGTCTCCTCTTCTTGTCTATACTTAGGTATATCTTAGCCTAAGTATAGGGGGAGACAATCTGAGTACGATCCGTTCATTCCCACCCTTGACCCTCCCTGCTTTGTGTACAGTTTGCTATACTTAGGATTATTTGATCCTAAGTAAAGGGGGACGGTCAACTTCTCATTCTTTTGTTCATTCGTATTCATCTCTTATTCATTTATTCGTTAGACTTTTCTATACTTAGTACGAGTTATGTCTTCTCTTTTCTCTCCGATCTATGAGGACATAGCTCAAGCTAAGTATAGGGGGTCGTATATACTGTGTATATACTTTAGACATAACTCGTACTTTCGTATTTTCTTAATAAATATGGCTAATAATTCTTTAAATGCATTAAAAACCTCAATAAAAAGATGTGATTATTCCTCAAATACTTTTTGTAATTACTGATTAATAAATCAGGTGAAAATATTTTTTGCAAAATGTTTGAAAATAGTTTGAAAGTCTATTTGAAAAATCTTTTGAAAACTATTTGAAAACGTTTTGTTACATGTTTTCAACCTTTGTAAAAATATTTTGATTGTAAAGTTTATTTTCTTTATGTGAAATAAAAATTTTGAAAAATGATTTGCAAATGGTTTGTAAAATGGTTGCAAAAATATTTTGAAAAATCTATCCATACTATTTGAAAAACCTTTGCAAAATGATTTTCAAATGTATGTACATGATTGTAAAATGATTGTAAAAATTATTTTGGACTATAGTCTTCAAAAATTGTTTGAAAAAAAAACTTGTGTCAAATAAGTTTGAGGAATACGTACATCACACCAAAATCCATTATACTTATAAAATCGACCACTTACCCTTGTAAATTCTTAAAATCCATTTCTTGTAAATATAAGAAGCACTCCCGTGTAAATACTTGTACCTAGTTTTCAGCCAAAATCTTTTTGTTTTCAAAAATCCCAAAAACATTTGCAAAATTAAAATCCAAAAACATCTGAAAAATCTTTTTGAAAAATCTAAAAAAAATGCATATGCATCATCATCATCTTTTCAAAAACCCGTAAAAAGTTCAAAACTCTTGAAAATTGCATCACAAAAATATTTTCTGCATAGCATAGCATGAGCATTTTTCGGATTGAGTTTGATGGTTGAACAAGTCTATGTAAAATCCGAAGATTGGAGCTTGGTTGAACTTTAAATCTACCTAATTAACAGGAACCTTATAGGAACTGGGATTGAGGTACTTCAGGTCTAGTTGACTTAATTCTTTGAGGATCACGGGACTTGGTTCAATGGATTCTTGACTGTCTAAGTAGAGTATTTTGGAGCACACGCACGACTCTTGTTGACAATGACCTAACTTGGACACTTGCACCTTTCACATGGCTCAACTCAGTTGGAGTGGTGAGGAGGTTGGATTTGCCGGTATGAGACGCACACAGGTGGAAACACTTGTCCTCCTCTGGGGAGGGAAGTACGCCCCAACCCGTCTAGTGATGATGAGTTTCGAGGATAGGAGATCGTGGGTTGCGATAAAGCTTCAAAAGAGGGATAGTCTTCTGGCTCAAGAGGAAAAACTCCATATGTAAATGCTGCTGTATATAGTATTCAAAAAAATGCAAAAGCAAAAAACTCCAAAAAAAGTGGACAGACCTGTACAAAAATAAAAATGCCTACCGGAGTGTACATATGTTGTAAAGTCAAATAAGCAAGCTTGAGCTTCAAAGTCAAATCATGTGAGCCTGCAGCTGGATGACTTGACTACATTAGTCTTGCATCCTAGGATAGGTAGCTACACTGGCTACCATCCATTCTTCTCCTCACCCCCTCCTCTAGAGTTGGTTGCCACTTGAACTTAGAAGGGAATACCCTGCTCCTTGAGGAATGAGTTGTTGGATTGGGGAATCATTGGGTTGTCATATTGGAGAAGTCAGTCTCTTTGTCATTTCAGTTGGGGAGAGCCACCATCACTTACACTGTACGAGTCATATTCATAATCGTAACGGTTTGCGTATGAGTTGAAATATTTCTGACCTGGCTATTGAGGAGACTTGAGAAGAGTTTTGGGATACTCAGAGGCTGTTGGATTTCAAATTCGGTTCTCATTAAGGTTCCGCCCGCACTAAAATTCCAAAGGTCTAACTTAAGCTCCAAACTTTGATTTTGTGAAGACAAGTTTGATAATTAAACTAAATCCACTTTCTTCTTTTTCTTTTCTTTCTTTTTCTTTTTGCACTTATTGCGTAAGTGTTTGCTAGGGACTAGCAAAGGTAAAGTATAGGGGATGATGAAGCCACATTTCATCATCTTTATTCTATCATTTTGGCATCAAACACCCTAGCAAATGCATGTAAATAGCATTAAATCCATCATCTTAGCATTCATGCATGTGCATCCAAATAGTGTATAAAATACTGTAATTAAAGCCAAAATTATAGAATAAATAAAAGAAAAGAATTAAAATATTGTAAATATTTTATGACCCGAAACCCCGAGACCTAGGCATCTTGATGACTAGGTCGACAAGGAATAAAGTAGGGGGAGATAAGGGCCAAAATACAATACATAATTCCTTCATTCTTTATTCATTTTGGGACCTATTTTTGGTTCCACTTTTTATACATCAAATAAAGAAACTTTTTCATGAAAGTTGTAGATAATTTATAAATAAAAATACAAAATTGATTTCACAGAAAAATAATGTACAGATAAAAAGTTATGGTCTGAATAAAAATCCAGAATCCCAACTTCCCAGACTCGTATCTCACAAATGAAAACTCCAAATGCAGCAAACTCACCTTTAATTGTATATAGAATAAAATAAGCTATTTTGGCAGAGCTACGGTTTGAAAGTTGAGTTTTGGACCCTCATTGTATACTTGTACAGATTAAAATATCCAATTTATTGTGTATTCATTATTTTTATATTTTTATATTTTTATAATTTTGTAAATATTATTTATAATATATATGTGTATTCAAATCAGAATAAAAATACAAGAGAAACATAAAATAAAAATATTTGTAAATAAAGTACATAGGTACTATACCTATACTTATACCTATATAAAGTACACTTTTATTTTATTAAATATACAAACTTCATCAAAAAATTAAAATAAAAATATAATTAATGTATAAAAGTATTTTATAAATTTATAAATTAATAATCAAAATAAATAAATTAAATTTATAAAATAAAAATAAAAGGAATAAAGTATATAGATATTATACCTATAAAGGGCACCTTGTAAAAATAAACCTCGTAAAAATAATTAAAAATCATGATAAAATTCTTTATAAAATTATAAACAATTTTTATTTTATAACCTAAAACTAAATAAATCATTTTCTATTTTTAAATTAATTTTTAAGGCATTTCCAGGAGGTTTTTCCTAGTTGGTCCACGTGGACCAAAAAGGTGGTCGGACTCGTTGACCGAGGTCAACAGCCTGACCTTCCTCCCAGCCTGTGTCAGAGATAGGTTTTGTCTCAATTTCACCCATTTTTCGAGGATGCCTCTTTCACCCTTTGGTGATGGTATCTTCTTGACATTTCTTCCTCTTGCATCAATGATACACGCCCAAGGATTACCTTGGTGCGTGGATCACTGACGCGCCTCGTATCCATCGATCTAGGAGCCTCGACCGTCAACCACATAAAATGGAACCCTTGACTTCATTCAAACTGGGAACCCCACTTTTTGGTCCCGTTGCCTTCCCTTCCTTGCTCCAGAGGTCGTCGGAGGTGACAGCTCCTAATCAAGCTCTCCAAGGCGGATTCCCGACGAGGATTTGGGCGTTCGCTCGACCTCCGGCCAACCCCCGTTGAGGTATCTTCAACCTCGGGCCCCAGGCCCTTGAGGTGTTTATTTCTCCTTGATCTCTCTCGCATTTTTCTAGCCATAGTGTTAGGATCAAAAACCCTCTAAAAACTATCTTGATTCATCGATCAATTCGCACCTCCAACTCCATCGCCGGAGCACTCCTCCGGCCAAGACTTCCATACTCATCTCCGCCGTTCGCAGTCTCTTTCGTGCCACCACGGGGTCGGGGCAGTTTACCCCCGACCCTATCACGCGTTCTTTGCAGGTATGGAGTCGTCGTTGGCACCTGGGACTCATTTTGAAGGAGGTGGAGGAACCTGGAGCGACTCCGCTCTGGCGACCTCGCGCGAGCCCCCAGGCCGTCGCCTGGGATTTTTGGAGCTTCCAGTTCGTAGCGGACATTCGCAGGAGCATCAGGTGTGCTTTTGGAGCTGAGAGGAGTGCTGGGGGAGGACAGGTGAGGCGGTGCAAAATCACCTCGCCGGTGATTCGTCCCAGTTCGTCCTTCTTCCCCCGCTGCCGTTGGATCGCGCCTGTTCTTGCTGCCCTCCAGCCACCGTCCGATTGGAGCCGCTCAGAGCCGTCGATGCACGCCTGGGGATCTGATCGAAGCCATTGAAGCCGAAGGGGTATCAGAGCCCCCTGCGCTGACACGTGTTACATGGGATAACGCCCACCGTTGGATCAGCCTCCGTGGGTATTTTGCTGATATCACCATGCCTTTTTGTGTAATTGAATATTATTTTTAAATCATTCCTCTGCGGGTCAAATATTTTGTAGAATTTACCGTAAACCTCATGCCCTTCTGTATTATTGCATATTCATCCCCGCCAGATCACGTGCTTCGGCGAACGTGACTTGGCGTTTTTGCGGTCAGACACTCCGACATTTTTCTATTAGTGTTTAGTCCAGATACTTTTTGTTTAAGTTCAAAACTTGTGTGAAAATTGCAGGCGTGCCTCTGGGTATTTTAATATTTGCACATATGCCCCTGCCAGGACAAATATTTTTGCTTGCTTGCTCCATTTAATTAGTGCATCATTTTAACTTGAAAAATCCCTCAAAAATCATGTTAAGCTATTATTAACTTGCTGATCCACCCATATTTTTGTACTGCATTTTTGTCGCATTTTCATATTTATTAAAAATCAAAAACACGCATTTTTCTTATTGTTTGCATTAGAAAACCCATAAAAATTATAAAAACATTTTGAAAAATTCCAAAAAAATATATTTTATGTGTTTATTATCTACTTGTGTCAATCCAAAAACCACTAAAAATTTCAAAAGAAAAACCTTAAAAGTTTAGAAAACCCTAAAAATCTTTATAAAATTCTAAAAAATCCTAAAAAAATCAGAAAAATATAAACTCAGTGTTATGTCTTCCTTATTTTATTGTCTATATTTTAAAATTAATTTGAGGAATTTTGGGTACTGCTTAGTATTTTTCATCCTCATTTTGATTTCGGCCAGTAACCTAGTCCACTGTTTTCCCTTATTTTGATATTTAAAAATACCAAAAACATTTTGAAAAACTCCCAAAAATCACAAAAACAATAGAAAACTATAAAAAGACCAAAAAGATTTTATTTCCCAATTTTTGAGCATTTTTCACTATTTTTATAAATACCTTATCCCCTCTTGTCTTATATTGTATATATATTCCTATATTGAAAAAGAAAATATAAAATATAAAAAGAAAATACAAAATTAGTAAAAAGAAAACCAAAATACAAAATTGAAAATTAAAAATAAAGTAAAAAAATATATAAACTCAAAACCCACAAAAACATTTGCCTTGCATAGTGTAGACAATCACATCACATTCACACACACACACACACATTTGTTGATCTATCCTGCCTTGCTCCATGTGTTCGAACTCTCTACATACTTACACCTATACATCATTTATGAAGAGTTAAAAATAAATTTTAACTTCACATTTGCTTGTCCTCTCTTGATATTTATAGTGTGGGTTAATTGTTGATTTTAGTTGGGATTTTACGTGGTCGACACTTCGACTGAGTTCCCGCCTTGTGTGGAACTTAAGACCGCCGAAATCTCGCTAAATCATTGGGTTGAGAGATATGATCTTAGAAATTTGGACCAATATAGGAGAGAGGAGAGAGGAGGATGAGCAAATGAGGGGAGATGGGAATGGAGGAGATGAGCAACAATCAAGAGCATATCCTATAGTTGAGGTAGAGAGAGTGGTGCCTAAGCTCACACTTATATATGCCTATAACCATGGTGTAGGACACTTAGTTATATGCATTCAGATACATGCGATTCGTAGGCACTTCAAACTGAAGCCCCAACTTTTACTTTTAATCCCCATATTCCACGGTCACAACAATAAAGAATCATATATACGCCTCTAGTAGTTTGACCGCATATGTGTGGTACCATGCACTACCCTAACATCCCATTAGAGGTAGTGAAGATGACAATTTCCCCTTTTAGCCTTATGGATAAGGCACTATATTAGATTAATCATTTAGGAAGAGTTGTCATATCTTGGAAGAAGCTGAAATCAACATTCTTGAGCAAGTACTACCCTCTAGGATGACTGAATAAGATGTGGTCCCTTATTGCCAACTTCTCCTAGATGTCCTGCTCTACAACCGAATCGTAAAGAAGCCAATCTCTGCAATCTCAACTGATTCGACTTTTAAAGAAGTCGGTTGATCCTGCAGTCCTTGCACCATCGTCAACACACAAAATAAAACAACAAATCCGTAAAGAAAGCCGTAAAGAAAATCATAAAGAAAAAATAATTGAAACCATAATGAAAAATGATAAAATCTTTAAAAAAACTAAAATCGATCAAAACCAAAGAAAATACAAAGAAGAAAAATCACAAAAAATCTCAAAATCCGAGTATAGCTAGCTCCTCCCTGACAATACGTATTTTGATGAGTGCGCTCCCCTTGCGGTTATTTACGTCGTTAGTTATAGCAATCGCGGAGAGCAACGCGTCGACTAAACACAAAAGATAGAAGAGCTAGATATGAATGAATATGAAAACAATAAGAATCTCTCTCTTCTATTTCTTTTCACTTGATATTAACCACGTAAGTGTCCCTGGGTCGAGCACAAGGAGGCAAGAAGTGAACTTTGGTTTTGTGATTGATTTACTTCTCCGAACACTTTTTTTATGATTTAGTTTTTATGATTTATTATTATTATTATTACTATTATTTTTGTAAATTTTGTATTTTAATTTATTTTGCAATTTTTTATTTTATTTTAAAAAAATGATTAGTTTGACAAAATGATTATACAATAGATGGAGTATAGTGTAATATAATATTCCATTATAGTGATCAAAATGAAGAAAGAGAAAATGAACTTGATTTTTTTATTTTTTAAAAATAAAGAAAAATATTTATTCTAAATGATATATAATATAATATATATGTGTTATAGTATATGTCTTATTATCAAGGTTCAAGAAAGTGATATGCGTATGTGTTCGGACGTGTCACCGAATAGTGATTAATCAGTATGGAAGGGCATGTGCAGGGTATATGTGATTCTACATAGTTTTATAATTTTTTATTTAAAATAAATAATATTTAGAAAAATAACTACAATTGAACAAAATTTATGAATAAATATGGTCCAATAAAAAATCTAAGAAAAATAACTTTCAACTAGATCTCAAAACAATCACTCCATTAAATACCAATAGAAAGGTTAACACACATGCTAATTGACAATAATTGCCAAAATATGTAAGTATCCAATATAAAATAAAAAATCAATACAAATAACATCAATAATGTACTAACTAAGAATTGAAAAAAGACATGTATATTAATGAAGCTATATTTTCTATAAAGTTTGACATCATTTCTAAAGAATAGTTGATGTTTATGATTCAATTTAGCTTCAAAAAATATATATTTAAATATTCATAATCATCCCGCGATTTATGCAATTAGGGTTTATAAATGGATATGTTAAACTTTGTGATTTATGTGATTCATTGTAACTTCAATAATTATCAGACTCAATAAACCTTAGGCAACCATACGATTCGAATATGCAGTCGTACGACTCACATATGCAACCCTCTTATGCGCAAGTGTCGCATATTGTTGCGTGTGAGGTATGTAGTACGTCGAGAAGGGCACATAGACATATGCGGCCACATGGACCGCTTTAATGAACACATTTTAATCAAATTATTTTTTTGTTTGAAACTATTTTGGGTTGCGACAACCATGGGTAGGTAGAACGAAGAAAAAATTAAGCAACATGCTCAAAGAAAACACACAACAAAATCAAAATGTAGCCAAAGTTTGTAAAATCAAAACAAAGATTATAACTGGCTAAGAGTCTCGGAAAATGTCTTAAAAGCATGCTAGGGTAGTGGGTAACTACCCTAGAAAAATCAAGAAAAAATAAATATTTCAAAGGTGTTCAAATGTTTGCAGATGTACATGGGTAGAAATGTAAGAAAAGTACATGGAACAATAATGAAGCTTTGTGTTAATGTCCCTGCAGAGGGAGCTAAAAACAATTATATAAATGTTTGGTGGCATGTGAAATATATGGCTTCTTATTGGGTTTAATGTGCAAAAATTCCACTTGGCTGGAATCAATGGCTAAGATTACAAAGAGGACTCTCGATCTCGGACGTTCGTTGTGGATGCATGTCGAAGATCTGCATGTCCTAGTGTTCTTGAGAGTTCTTCCCCAAATTCAAGAGAGATGATGACTGTGGTTGATTCAGCAACGACTGGGACGACCAACGCCAGCCTGAGGTAGCCAGAGAGCTTTGACAGGGCCAGAAGGGGGCTCCTCCCCCCTATGAGCTTCCATGTTGTGAGGAAAAAAGTTGAAGAAGAGGATGCTGATGCTCTATAGGGTTCCAAGTTCTCAATAGTTCTTGATAGCTCCAAGTGGAAGTTGTTGGCAAAAGGATTATGACGAAATTGAGTCTCTTCGCTTCATAATTCGTTCCAAGGGATTGCAATACTTGCAAAGAGATCTATAGGCTTGACTCTTGATGCATCAACCTGGAGGAATGATGAACTTCTTGCACCAACAGAATAATTTTAGGATAAGGGTTTCAACTTCAATTTCGATAGAGAATCAGGGAAGAAGTTTTTGGTTGCAATAGAAGAAGGGTAATCAGAGAGGCTAAGATGGTGATTAAGAGTCCTAAAATGGAATTAAAAATTCAGAAATTTGGATGGAGGAATTCACCTGGGAATAGAAGGTATAAGACCTTTTGTAGTCGCTCGATAGGTCGGCTAATTCTTGGAGCTGTAGAGGCGGTGATGGCTGTGATGCAAGGAAAAAATACCTTGGAACTCCTCCCTAATGATCCTTCTTCCATGTGCTAGACTTCTTCTTTCGTCTGTCATACGAGGACGAAGTTAGAGGCTTGGTAAGTGAAGGTCTCATTACATAGACTAGCATGTGAAAAAGTTGTTGAAATGCGTCAACTTGAGGGACTTAAATAGATGAAATGGAATGGAGTTAGGTTACTTTGAAGGAGTGGCATGGAAGAGGGTTGTTTAAATTAGAATATTGAGGGTTGGATTAGAAATAGTTTGAAGATCGAGGCCTATAGAAATTAGTGAAATAGCTTGTTGAAACAACTCGATGAACTAATTCTTGAAGAAGATGGCTTGTGGTGCTTACAAGTGTCAGCACCACATAATTCCAGTGATATAAATACATTACAGATTATATATTAAATATCAAATAAAGTTATTTTAAAAATACATGGAAATAAAAAAATAAATATAATTAAATTATCTAAATTATGATATATTGTACATATATAATTAATATATATTTTAGGATATATAAATTAAATATGAATAATATACATATTTTATAAACAATCTTTACATTTTTAATTCAATATTTAATAAATAAAGTAACATTTATATTTTATTAATATATATAATAATAATTTAAGTTTATAAAAATATTTATTAATTTTAATAATTTATTATATATATCAATAAATACATGTATATATAATACAATTCATTTTTACCTATTTTTAAAGGTTTTTGATTTATTTAAAATATTAAATAAGGATTTTATTTTATAAATAAACAACAAGATCAAAAAATTAATTAAAAAATTTAAATTAATTTTAAAATAAATAATATGCACAAAATAAAATAAATAGCCTCAAAACCTAGCTGTCATTAGGTCCAAAACCAACATTTTATAAAAAGACTCCATTTTCGATGAAATTACCTTCATTAATTAGAGAAGTTTAAATCTTGAATTTTAAAGGTGAGTAGAGTGAAATCGAAGTCCGTATGACGAAGTTGTGAAGTTCAGAAGTTAGGATTGGAAGTCTATTTATTTGGCCTATTTACATGTTGGAATTTTTTACTTTATTTTTATATATATTTTATATACATATTGGTGAATAATTTAGTAATATATATATGATTTAATAAAATTAGAAGAAGATTGTGCATATACATTAAATAAATGTGAGTTAATGTATTATGTACATGCTCTGTTATTTTTGTATTTTCTTTCTTATCTTCCCTTATTGTTTATCGACCAAACTGTCCTGACTTGAGATTGGGGGTTAGATTATACAAATAGGGGTTGATGGGGCTGCCCCCTAGGGGTAGCCAACATGGCAGTCCCCACCCCATTTTTCGCAAATTTTTTTATTTTTTTGAAAAATATCACCATGTATATTCATCCCTATATCCCTTCTATATGTCATTCGAATTTCGTCAGAAACAGAGACTCCTACGGCCTCCATCCAGAAGGGTCGATTTAAAAAATCCTGCGACCGTTAAAAAAATGACGTCTAGATAGAGGCCATATGAGTATCTGCTTTTGAAGAAATTCGTATGACATATATGAGGGATATAGGGATGAATATACATGGTGATATTTTTTCAAAAAAATAAAAAAATTTGCGAAAAATGGAGTGGGGGCAGCCATGTTGGCTACCCCTAGGGGGCAACCCCATTTTCCCATACAAATATCTCTTATAACTATATTTATATTTTATAAGTTATTCTGTACAAAACATACATATTTACACTTTACATTTTCTTTCTTTATTTTTATTTTTTATCTTTCCTATTTTTTATCTTTTTAACATATAAAAGTGTATTTTTATTTATGAATGTACTTTTAATAAAAAATAGATATTAATGCATATTTACATGTATTTGTTAAGAGTTTTAAGATAAAATACAACATAAACATCAATGAATGGGAAGAGCACCGACGGGTAAGTAAGTCTGAGGGATGTGGGGCTGCAAGGGTGAGAAAGGAATTTGGGAGGGGATGCGGGAAGGTACATGTGCAGGGGGGAGGGTTTGGACATGAGGGATCATTTTCCCTTTTCCCTTTTTAAAATACAGCTGTAATATCTACCCATCGCACACCCAATCTCACGCAATGTTATGCCGCACCTTTCAAATATGCTTATGTCACATTGAGATTCCGCACCCAAAGCCACCAACATCATGAAGCAATCGGTCAAAGAGCAAGGATAAATAGCAGCCTATTCCGACGTCATTAAAATAAACAGCACCCGCCGCCGCCCCTTGGCGGGTATTAAATACAACAAACAATCGGAAATATGGCACCGTTTCCCCTCCCCTCTGGACAAGTGAACGGGGCTAAAAAAATTCCACGGCTAAGAAAACGGGGAAGAAGAAAGCACCGCACAGGAAAGCAACCCCACTCACCACAGTTCGTAGAGAGAGTCCCACCAAAGGCCAGCCCCTTCAGAAGAGAGAGAAAGAGTCTCAAACCAAACACCCACGCACGACACACTCCTCCAAGAATCTAGAGAGAGTGAGTGAGAGAGAGAGAGAGAGGACCCTGTGTGCGTATGTGAGACCTCCAGTAGCAGTGGAGAAGTCCCATGGAACAGCAGCAGCAGCAGCAACGGAGCTCCGATCCCCAAACGGGACTCGAAGGTAAGCAGCGCAACCGCATTACGTTCCCCAACGCCCCCAAATTCCCCGATTAGGTATTTGACCTCTCGGGCGCCTCTCTCTCTCTCTCTCTCGTTCAGAACCCATGTGGCAGCTGGAATTGGGCGCGACACTCCCGGAGCGTCCCGGCGAGCCCGACTGCATCTATTACCTCCGTACGGGATCCTGCGGCTACGGCGACCGCTGCCGCTTCCATCACCCCCGTGATCGCTCGGTTTGATGCTCGCCTTTATCCCTTTTCTGTTCATTTACAAACGATCTGGAGGTAATTTTAGTGATGGTACTAACATATCTGGGGGTGGGCGATCAGGCGGCAGCAGTGACTGTGAGGTCGGGCGCGGAATTTCCAGAGAGGATCGGGCAGCCTTTGTGCCAGGTATTGTCGTTATTTCGGGTTCTATGTTTGCGGATTTTGAGGGATCCGCACAATGTGGGTGGTTTCTGGGTAGTGCCATTTTGCACAGACGTGGGTATTTGGTTGTGCTTTTCAGTATTACATGAGGACAGGGAACTGCAAATTTGGTGCCACCTGCAAGTATCACCACCCCAACCAAGGGGGATCTTCTCATCATCAGGTTCATCTCAATTACCGTGGGTTCCCTCTGCGACCGGTTGGTATCGCTCCTCCTTTCTTTCATTTTTTTGGTATGTATTGTTGAAAAAGGTTCTTTGGTGATTGAGTGATGTAGGGTGAAAAGGAATGCGTGTATTATGTGAAAACTGGCAACTGTAAGTTTGGTGCCACGTGCAAATTTCATCACCCACAACCAGCGGGTACTCCGGTGCCGGCCTCTGTACCTGCACAAGCATTCTATCCTTCGGTGCAGTCTCCCACTGCCCCTCCATCTCATCCATACACTGCTGTGGCTAGTTGGCCGCTTGCACGGCCTCAAGCTTATTTGCCTGGGTCCTATGCTTATGCACCTATAGCTGTGTCCCCGGGAGTGATTCCTGTACCGGGTTGGAGCCCTTATCCGGTTTGTGATTAATAGCAAGTTCCATCCTTTTTTTTATTACAGTTAGAAAGAGAAGATATCACAACCTAATTTTCCCTGTTAAACAGCCCCATTTAAGCTCTGTTGTTTCGTCCGGGCCAATGCAAACTGTCCAGGCAGGCTCCATGTATGGGAGTGCACCATACCAGTTATCTGCTTCAGCACAAGCATATCCCGGCCCCTATCAATTATCATCTTCCCTGACTGGGCATTCAAGCAACACTCAGAAAGAACATAATTTCCCAGAGAGACCTGGGCAACCCGAATGCCAGTTTTACATGAGGACAGGGGATTGTAAATACGGTCCTTCATGCAGATACCATCACCCACCAGATTGGAGCATGCCCAAAACTAATTGTGCTCTGAGTCCTTTGGGCCTGCCTTTTCGTCCGGTACACTTCTCATCTTTTCCTCTTTTTTAGTAAAAGGAGTTTAAATGCTCCATGACTTTGGTGGATGTTTGTTCTTTTTCTAAAGAAAAAGAATGATTTTATATTTTTACAATCTTAGTTTTTCAAGATGTACCCACTTAATGGTCTAGTGGTAGTACAATGTGTCTACCACACAAAAGACGAGGATTCAAATCCCACTATTGCAGGGATTGCGTTAGGTAGTCGACGGCCAGCGTAAAAAATAGTCGAATCTTTCAAAATGGATTTGAGCAAGAATCCATGTAGCCGACCCTACTTATAGTGGGAGAAGGCTTAGTACATTTTAGTTTTTCAAGATATTTTTATTGCATTTAGTACATTTTTAATCGTGCAGTTTTTTCTTGTAATCCTATGTAAATTGGTTTCAGTTATTTTGATTGCTCTCGGCAGAAAGATGAAAGATGGATTTGACAGTTTGGATGCAAAAAAATCACTTTTAGGTTGCGTTTGGTTGGTGGGTTAAGGCGGGTTAAACTGGTAGAGGGTAACCCGTTTTTGTGTTTTGGTGTTTGGATAGAGGGTTAAACTGGGGGTGGGTTAGAAGTGGGTTTGGGGTGATATGATATTATTGGAGTTTGAAAAAGTGAGTAGCTATTGTGATGTGATTGTATTGAAGTTTGGAAAAGGGAGTAGAAGTGGAGTAGTTTATAATTTTTATATGATATGATGGTGTAATATATTATTTTTTGATAGGATTGATGATGTAAAATTGATTTATTTAATTTTTTTAAAAATGAATAAAGTGGGGCTCACGGGGAGAGAGGGGGATGTGGGTTAAAGGGGGTAAACTCCCCTAACCCGCAGGTAACCCGCGAACCAAACGCTACCTTAGGGTACATCTTTAGGAAGAAGTTCCTACAATGTTGTCTATAAATATTCATAATTGGCATATGTTCCACTTATGTTTCTATTTTATTGACTTTTGACTGATATGCAGCAATCTTTTGAAGAGGACCACACATCTTTAAGGTGTCATTTTTAATTTTTTAATAGTCTTTTCTTGCATGAATGTTGTGCACAATATCATTGAATTACTGGTGATTTTCAACTCTCCTTCTGATAACAATCATTAGAATTTCCAACAGATCCTGACATGTGTAGCCTGCCATAGTTTTCGTTTATTGTATTTGTAACCTTATCCTCCTCCCTTACTTCCACTCCACCTATCTACTGGGACCTTTCACCACTAATAATCCTGGTTGATTGGATTTTCATTAAGCAACTTCATTTTAATAATGGGACTTTGTAGATCTTGTTCATCGGGTCCAGGGGGAAGGGTCCTATAGCATGGTCCTCTAGCTTGCCATGTTCTTGCATTTGAATTTTCACAAGAAAATTATGCCCCAATCTTGTACAGTTTGTGATCTCACAGATAGAATTTATTAACGCGTTAAGCCTTTCTATATAAATAGGGAAAGCAGTTATTAGTGAGACTATGACGACTGTTCTGTGTAATTCCCCACAAGCACTAAATGCCGCCATATTAGAAGAAATTGGATTTTTAGTAGTTATTAAAACTCTAACCTCTCCTGGGAAAACCACTGAAAGAATGCAACCAACAAAATGAAAGAACGCAACCAACAAAATTAAGAACAACAGAAAACGAACACATTCTGATAGTCTGCCTCATCTGGAGCATCTATATCAGCGCCAAGACCGCTCATTGCTTAGCAGCGCCAACGCTGCCTGCTCGCTGACATCTGCATCGCCTCACGTTCCGTTGTCGCCACTGCCTCATTAAGCAGCCACTCAACACACTCACACAATGCCAATCTTAATCGCACCATGCTATTGCCGCCACTACACCATTGCACGTTTCCTCTTTATTCTTATTATACGATATGGCTCTCAAATGGGAAGCCATTGCTTAGAGCATCATTATTTATGCAGTACGGTATTAAGAATTATGGCAAAATTAAGGTTTTTGATCGATTAATTTTGTCAAATTACTTTTTTTTAATCAAATTAAGGTTTTTCGTCTGTCTAATTAGAGTCTACTTAAATGAGGGTTAGGGTTAATTATTTTTTATCCAATTTGAGTCAGTTGCAATTTTGTTTTTTATTTAAATAAATAGATGATATGCGATCACTAATTGGTTATTTTGTTGGGTCAATTTAGGAGTCAAATAGGGATTAGAATTTTGTAATCCCACCCATGGTTTTAAAAAGCGGCGCCTCGAGGCGCAAAGGCGTACGCCTCGAGGCGAGGCGGGCCCAAAGCGCCCCAAGGTGCATGCCTCAGGTATATAGTAAGGGGCGTACGCCTCAGTCTCGCCTGAGGCGCTCGAGGCGTGAGGCACTCGAGGCGAGGCTGAGGCGTAAGCATCAAATAATCGTTTTTTTAAATTTTCAGGTCACGTGCAAAGCACGTGACCTTCTTTTTTGTAAAACCGAAGCGTCGGGGGGAGGGGGGCGTTCTGTTTGACAGAAACGAAACCGCCGCCCTTTCCCTGATATCGCCTGGGACCTCTTGTTTCGTCGCCCAGCTGGAGTCGTCGCCCAGCCGCCTTCTCCATCACCGTCCCTCTCGCCGTCCTGCTGGAGCAGCCTTGCGTCGCCACCACCTCCGAATAGGTAGTTTTTGGTTTTGTTTCCATGTTTTTTTATGTTTTCCTTGTGTTCATCCTCTTTATTTGGTTTCTATTGGAGGATTTCATTATGGGGGAGGCTTTTGATATATTTTTTGATGGTCGTGTTGATGTGTTCTTCTTCTTTATGTATTTTCCATTTTTTGGGGTTAAATTCTGACCCATGATGAAGGATTACATGTGTATTTATCTTGTACTGTAAGTATATATCAATATATGTATGTTATTATAAAACTTGTAGATATGGGAAGGAAAGGTCAAAGTGGGGGGCGATCGGATCCCGGATGGAGGTACTGCCGAGAACTTGAAATGGACGAGCATCACAAAGGGAAAGGATATGTGTATGTTGAATGTAATTTTTGTTCGATGAAGATCACCGGTGGGGTGAAGCGACTAAAAGACCATCTTGCAAAGACACGCAAGAATGGGAGAGCTTGTCCAAGCGTTTCCATTGAAGTTCAACAAGAGATGAAGATGTTCATGGACAGCAAGGGTAATGAGAAGAGAAGACGATTTGAAGAAATGGAAGAAGTTTGCCGAGTTGGGATGCAAGGGCCATCGGGAGGTGATGAAAATGAACCGTCACAAAGAGCACCGACAGATTCTAGTAGTATCAAGCAAGCTGGAAAAAAGATGAGAGGACCGATGGATTTTTTTATTGCACACGGAGGTAGGGGTGTAGGTTCTTCGGATCCTCCCACATAACAACTCACTTTAAATGCAAGCTGGAAAAAAGATGAGAGGAGGATTTGTAGGAGCATTGGAAGATTTTTTTTGAGAATTCATTGTCATTCAACATAGCCAATAGTCCTTATCTGGCAATGATGACTGATGTATGTGGATATGGAAGGGGTTTCAAGCCACCGACCATGCATGAACTCCGAACTTGGATTTTGAAAGAAGAGAAGCATGCCATTACCACTCTTGTTGTTGAGGCAAAGGCTTCTTGGATTGCCACGGGTTGTAGCATCATGTCGGATGGTTGGACTGACACGAAAGAACGCACATTGATTAATTTTTTGATGAATAATCCCAAAGGTACTTACTTCTTGAAGTCGATTGATGCATCCGATCAAGTTAAAGATGCTAGGATGCTTTTTAAAGTTTGGATGAAGTTGTTGAGGAGGTCGGAGAGAAGAATGTTGCCCAAGTGATAACGGATAATGCATCCGCTTATAAAGCTGCTGGACAAATGTTGATGGATAAAAGGAAGAATTGTGCAGCGCATTGCATAGATTTGATGTTGGAGGATATCCTCAAATTGCCACTTCATACATCGGTGTTCAAAAAAAGCAAAAAAAAAATCAATTTTGTGTATGCTCATGCTTGGGTTTTAGCAATGGTGAGAAAATTTGCAGGTTGTGATTTGGTGAAACCTGCCGTTACACGATTTGCCACTGCATTTCTTATATTGCAAAGCTTGATTAGAGTCAAGGATTCACTTGAATCCTTCTTCACTTCAAGAGCATGGAAGAACAGTTCTTATGTGAATCGACCATTGGGGCAAAGTGTGGTGAACATTGTTGTGAAGAGCAAGTCTTTTTGGCCTGGTGTTGCATATATTCTCAACACCACGAAACCTTTGGTCACCGTTTTGAGGTTGGTGGATTCTGAAAAATATCCACCGATGGGATTTATTTATGAAGCCATGGACATGGCCAAGGAAGAAATAGCTAGAAATCTAGAAAATGACGAGACCAAATATAAGATTATTTGGAATATTGTAGATAGCCGTTGGGATCGTCAACTTCACATGCCTTTACATGATGTTGCTTATTTCCTCAATCCCCATTTTCATTATGAACCGACATTCTCTATTCACTTAGAAGTCAAAATGGGATTGTTTTCATGCATGGAAAGATTGATCATTGATCCAGATGCGGGGATGAAAACAGATTCACAACTTGATTCTTTTATGCATGCCAGAGGATTTTTCGGATGGGCAAATGCTGTCAATTCAAGGAAAACAAGAAGTCCTGGTGAGTATTGTAAATAAATTTTAGGAGTTTTGCATATACTTTAACATAATTACTAAAATGTGTTGACCATTATCAACGGATTGGTGGATGTTGTTTGTAGATGAAGCACCTGAATTGGCAGCATTTGCTATTAGGGTATTGAGCTTGACTTGTAGTGCTTCTGGGTGTGAACGTAATTAGAGCTCGTTTAATGAAGTAAGTGGTTAAAGCATTATTTAATTTTGTGATAGTGTTTTTATTTCATGTTAAACACTTAAACCTTACGTATGTCTATATAGATCCACACAAAGAGAAGAAATCGTTTATCACAAGCGAAACTCAATGATCTGGTTTAAATCATGTTCAATTTGAAATTGAAACATCGAGAATTAAGGAAGAAAATAATAGGAGATCCTTTATGTTTGGAAGACATTGACTCCAGTGATGAATGGATTTCAGAAGCTCAAGATGTTGAGGCCTATCAGGATCTTGATGCAAACATACCCCTTGAGGATGATCCTCTTGAGGAGGAATGGGGTGAAAGAGGTGAAGGAGCTTAAGTCGCTCGACCTAAAAAGAAGGGGAAAAATACGACAAAGGTGCAATACAATATTATAAATTAAAAGAATGTTTGATGCTTTTTTGTGATTAACTTTCAAATGAATGACTATGCATATTACTTTCTTGATTAGGTAAAGGAAAAACTCCAATTAATGTTGAGGAGGAGTACTCCAATTCTGAGGATGAAAGCGATGATGAGGTTGATGATGATGTGCATTTGAATTATATGGATGATTCCGATGACGATCCAATGAGTAGTAGGCGCAGTGACGACGACGATGGCGGCGACAACACTGCTGAGTGGCGAGACGACTGATGTTGATTCATTGAATCAATATCGATGATTAGTGATTTTAATGTATCACATAACAGTGATGGACAATATGTTGCATTAATTTCATGCTTATGTCAAACTTTATTTCCTACTTTATGTTTTCTTTTCTAATTTCGCAATCTTATTTGAGCTTTGAACAATCATAGTTGTAGTTCGTAGTTTGTATTGAACTTTAGGACAATATATTGCAATATTTTGTGTTGTTATTTATTCCAATTTATTTTGCTTTAGTTTTAATTTTTATTTCCAAAAAATTAAGGCTTACGTCTCGCCTCTCATTTTGGGAAAACGCATCGGACCGCCTCACGTTTTTTTAAACCTTGATCCCACCTGTCTTATATAAAAGGGGTATGGGTCATTGTTGAATGGAAATTGAAGTTGAATATAAATTGGAGTTTTCTCCATGATTCTCTCCTTTTTCGCATTCTTCCTCCATGCATCTTCACGTTTCTCCTGATTCCTGCATAACATGCATGTCTTCTTCCTCTTCCTCCCTTCCTCTTCACTTTCACCCAAATTTTCCATTTGCATCAATTGGTATCAAAGCAGGACCTATAGGTCATTCTCTCGATTTCACGATCCTTCAAGGCTTGCGAGAAAGCATAGACATCAATAGTTTTATACAAATAACTGTTATATATATATGTGGAGATGGAAGATTCATTGTCAAATATGCTCAACATGTATTCTAGTCTACGAGATACATTGGATTCAACCATCAAAGAAATGATAGCACAACAACAATCAACGGAAGAAGTTCAAAGGAAGAATATCAATGCTGCATCGTGCTTTTTTAAAAAAGAGAAAGTTCAATATATTATCAACCCTTTGAGGAGTTCTCCCGTGGTTTCATCCCTCTCCTTAGGGAGTAGGGTTCCATGTTAAAATCCCGTGTTTCATGTCTATTATTTCTATTGTTCATGCTATGTTTATCAATCCGCTTCCGCATTCTATTTTCTAACATGGTATTAGAGCGGCTTCGATTCTCGAGGTTTTTAAGTTTTTTGTTTTTTATTCTGTTTGAGATTTAGTTCAACTATTGTTTGTTCCTAATCGTTCCTGAAGATCCAAGAAATTTTAGGGTTCCAATCAGGAACCCTAGATCTGGTTTCCAGGTCATGCTAGGATGCCCTGCCTCCTCTCTCCAGATTGGGGGGCATGCACCTCCATACGATGATTCAGCCCCCTCTAGTGGGCTATCCTGCCAGACCGCAACAAGCCCCGACCCTCATGCTAATCAACACCCATATCGACCCTTCAACAGTTTGTAATGGACAAGAGATCTGCGATTCTCCCCCTGCTGGCCCCTTGTTGGTTCTGAGCAGGGCGGTTCCCCTCCAACGTGCCTTCTCCCATGGCGAAAGCTCCTCCATCGCACAAGCAGGACTGCTCCAGACCTCCAGTATCGCTGCTCTTTGCTTCAGGCAGAGCCCTGGATCTCGTAGATCCTCTTTCAATGCGTAGGCGGCTCCCCATCTCTACGCACACCATTACATGCTCCTCCAAGCGGAGCCCCCACTGCACCTATCTTCCAATCCAAGCGACGACAAATCCTTGCTGCATCGAGACCTCGAAGTCTAAGCGACGGCAACCTCTCCGGGCGCAGCCCCAGTGGACGAAGCACTTGCGACTCGTAGCCTTCCGTAGATCCCATCCGCGAGCCTCTCTCCTTTGCGCGCCTCGACGAGCGCCTCCAGGCGATGCTCCCCAAGACTTGGTGGTGGCGGTGACGTTCTTCAATAGAGGGTTCCCATTGTGGGGACCCTAACTTCCTCCTGTGGGAGAAAGGGTCCAATCGACCGATTCTTTTATAAAAAAGGGCCTTCGTTTCCAGGCCATGTGGGCTGTATGAACAAAAGGAAAGAAAGAAAAAAAGGAAGAAGAGATATTGTATAAAAAACCGTACAAAAAAATTTTGAGGGGAAAATCAAAAAAATGTGAACGACTTATTTGAAAAAAAAGAGGTGACAACTATTTAAAAAAAGATGATGAAATAGTCAAAAAAATGGTTAATTTTTTTTGATGATTGAGAAAAGTCGAGAATATATGATGGGTTATGAGAATGTTTCCCCCATTTTTATTGTCTTCTCCCAACTTTGTCAATGCCATTGTTTTCTGATAAGTACGAGAGAAAGGGGGACTGTTGTATAGAGTCACATGTCTATTCCAAATTCAGATGTCAAATTCCAGACCAGTTAGGTGTTCATACTCTATAGTTCAATTTCAGACTCTGCGGATTGGTTCAAAGTCCAAGTTTGAGGCACTACATATTTGATTGACCCGAGTTCTTCGAGTTCTCCAGAGAGAGACTCCTTTTTAGATACGCACATGTATGCGGTATTTTCAGATGTGCACATGTTTGCTATCATTGTTTGTGGTCCCCATCTTTTGTGTTTCGGCCAGGGTTTTCATGTGATCCGTAGGGACTCTAGAGTAGAGATCCCATACCCTATGCCATGTGGTCTAGGGTTTTCATGTGGTTTTGTAGGGATTGCAGAGTAGAGATCCCATTCTCTGAGCAAGATGGATGAGAACCAGTTCTCCAATGAGGAGACTTTTTTAGACTTTATTCTCAAGCGATCGTGAACTCCAATACGAGATCCTTCCGAGGTTCCTATGAGAGGGAACCCACTTTGAGTTTCCTATGAGAGAAACCCATTTTCATAGATCTACGTATGGATAATTAGCGACGTTCTTTATTTGCCCTTTCAGAGATGGAACAATTATTCACATATTATGGCGGGCCAGAGTTGTCCGTATAGAGACTCATTTTCAGTTGCAGTGACTCTAACAGACGCATTACATAGCACATGCTCTCCGACGAGGAGATTCAATTTGACTCACACTCCAGCCCGTTTGTCCTCCTCACCTGCACGACATGAGAAGCAACATCCTCGATAACAACCGACATTTGTGCGCGTTGAATTGATATTATCTGTATAATCCAGTATTGTGAGTTGAGATTTCCTTTTGTTTGTCCAAGCTGAGCATTGCATGCTCCAGCTTGAGGGGGAGTGTTCGAGTATGCGTCATACGTACTGATGGATAAGTGGATCTCTCCAAGATCTATTTACCACATCCAGGAGCTTAGTCCCACATCTACCAGTGGTGGGACTTTGAGGGTTTGAGGAGGCTATATAAGAAGCCCCGGACTCCCTTGTATCTGGTGAGAAAGTTCAATGAATGATACCCTTTGAGGTGTTCTCCCGTAGTTTCATCCCGCTCCTTAGGTTAGGGAGTAGGGTTCCACGTTAAATCCAGTGTTCTTAATGTTTTTATCTTTATATCTCTGATCAAGCTTCTACATTATATTTTCTAACAGTTATGATTTTGTTCAGAATCTTGATGAACCATGTATGTACAAGAAGCTTAGTGGGAGCGCCATTGTGTTCAACATGCTTTACATAACTGACATCCTTATCATTGGGAATGATACAAAGATGATAACTAGTGTTAAGATCTGGTTGTCCCATATTTTGAGATAAAAGATCTTGGAGAAATCTCTTATATTTTGGGTTTGAAGCTATTCATAAACAAAGAGAAGAGGATTTTCAGATTGCCACAACATGTGTACATTAGAAAGATCTTGGAACGTTTCCATATGGAGAATTCCAAGAAAGGGATGAAAACGAATGCGAATATATTCATATCCGATCTGCTATCATGTTCGTTCTATACATATTTTGACATTCGTATTCGTATCGCTTTAAAATGGATGCGTATACGGATATCATTTTGACATTCGCTAATATTCGAATTCGTATATTCGTTTTCATACATAAGTATAATAATATATTTATTTATAACTGGGCGTAGCAATATTTTATGATTACATTGACCATTGTTGATATAGTTGTTATGAAATTACTATATCTGGTTATGTCTAAACCATCCTAAACATTTATATTTTTGTTAATCTATTAAATATTTATGTTATTATTCGTATCCGGTTCGTATTTATTTTATATTCATATTCGTTTTAAGGATATGGTAACACATTTTTCACATTCATCAATATTTGTATCCGCATTCGTATTCATATTTTAAAATGGATAAGGATATGATTATACCTATATTCGTATCCGTATCTGATCGTTTTCATCCCTACTTCCTTCCCTTAAGACATGATATCCATCTATCTAAAGGGATGGCTCCTCAAAGTGTTGAGTATAAGAAGGCCATGGCTGGATACCCCTATGCATTAGCTGTGAGAAGCCTAATGTACATCATTATGTTCACAAGGTCGGATATTTGCCATGCAGTGGGAGTGATAAGATGTTACCAATCCTGAACACTGGAATGCAGTGAAGAACATCTTTAAGTATCTAAGACAGACACAAGATTTTGGTCTATAGAGATGGTGATCTCCGAGTCAAGGCCTTAAATGTCAGATTTTGATTTCATTTCGGTAAGTCCGGAAAGAGAAATTCGATGGAATTTTGATGGAGTTTCGGTGAAATGGTTGGAAATTGGGGAAATTACTTGAAACTCATTTTTTGAAGATAAAGATCTCTAATATTCTTTAACTCAATAAATGAGATAGAAAGATAGTTTTTTGCTAATATTAAGATATTAATATGATATGTTATATTAAATTTCCATCCAATCGTTCCAACAATAAAAAAGTAGTACATTTCCTCAAAATTAGAATCGGATTTGGAACCATAATTAGAAGCCATTACCCATTGGTTTATCCTCTTCAACGTGAAGAGAATGGTGACACGTGAGCACCTCTTTAATAAGAATGGAGCGACATATATGATAGCTACCAATTAAAACATATATATCAAAATAAAGAAGATAAAAAATATAAAGATCTTTCGATAAAATTTTAATTTAACTCTTAAATATTGAGTCTAAATGAGTTGGTTTGGATTTAGATCTAAAGTATAGAAACTAATTAAAAAAGCTTCTTTAAACAATGTAAAACACTATAACAACTAAACACATTAGGGAAATAAGTGAAAATTCATTAATATGCAAATTTCAAAGAAAGTGAAGGGTAGATTCCCTTATTTTTGTTGTTTCGTCGAAACGACATGTAATTTCGATGAAATTTCGTTGACATTTCTATGATATTTTACTGAAATCCTAGAAAGAGAAATAAGGAAGCGTTTCAATTCAATGACCTAAAGAAATGAAAATTTCGGAAAATCTTAGTGGAATTTCGTTGAAATTTGAGGCCATTTTCCAAGTCCTGGGATACACAGATTCAGACTTCCAATCTAATATAGATGACCACAAATTAACTTCAGGGTTTGTGTTCTTCTTGAACGGTAGTGTTGTGAGTTGGAGAAGCAAGAAGCATGACACTACAACTGATTTAACAACAGAATTATTGCCACTCGGATGCTGCAAACATGGCCTCAAATTTCAGCAAAATTCGGTCGAATTTCTGTCGAATATCGATATCCAGTCGAAATCGAAATTCGACCGAAATGACCGAAATGACCGAAATATGGGGGTGCTAGTACAAAAAATGACCGAAATGACCGAAATTTCGGTCGAAATTCCACCGAAATTCCATCGAAATTCTGTTTTGGTCAATACCTAAATAGTGACCGAAACCGACATTTAAGGCCTTGGCTGCAAAGGAGGCAGTGTGGTTGCGCAAGTTCATCCTGGAGCTTAGCATAGTTCCCTCTGATACTCCCATCCCACTACTATGCCATAATACGAGAGCCATAACTCAAGCAAAGGAACCCAGATGGCATCAGAAGAGCAAGCACACAGAAATGAAATACCACATCATTCGGGAGATTCAAAAGTGTGGTGACATCATCATCACCAAGGTGGCCTCTGCCGACAACGTTGCTGATCCCCTTACCAAACCTTTGACTTAAAAGATTTTCGATTAACATGTAATGAGCACGGGTTTAAAGATTGTACCTGAATGGTTCTGAGGCTAGTGGGAGATTGTTAGCCATATGAGCTCGAGACGAACCATTTCTACAATAAATATTATTGTAATATTTGATATATCTATAAAGGTTATTGGTTTATTTCATTCCCCATCTGAGATTTAATGAATGAATGTACTTATAAGGTCCCTTATGACCATCTTAATAATCATACAACTGTTGATTCAATAGTTGAATCATAGAGGCTGGTGCTTGGATGATATTTAAAGAGTTAGATTGAGGACTCATCAAGCGTCGTCAAATGATTGTTAAGAGATGATCTCCAGCCTGAGAAGGAGATGGCAATCCTTATGTAAAGGCTGATATCTGATCGACCTCTTGATGCAGGTCCTTTGTATAGGAATATAGATTCAGAGGTGTCAGATAAGTTAGGTCAAAGAGTTGAGTAAGCAAGATCGAGATAACCAACACCTATGTCTTTTAATGTTACGATATAGGCATGCATCCTCTGATCGGAGACATATGTATTGTTATATGTCTAAGTATGTTTACTTAGCATATCGATAGGTTGATGACCTAATCAAGGTCTATACACATGCGAGCTGGTGTGCATACAAGGGCATATGAGTAATATAATCTCTCAAAGAGATTATACATGTTCACTTGAATAATACGATCTCTCAAAGAAATCATACATGTTCACTACTGAATCGGGAGACATGAACTAACTCATAAGGTATTGGGACCGATCATATTCCATGCATGGTTGTCTTGCTTTAGAAGCATGATAAGAATTTGTAGGTATGATATATGCTTTTGGAAAGCATATGATCGATACCAATTCCCAATGATTGAATGGGGAACTTAATGATAAAACCTTGATGAAGACAATATAAAATTGATCTAAAACTTTGTGTTTTTTCAAGTTCTTCCAGTACGCATGATGCACGGGTATTAGGAATACTCGAGGGTGATGTGATCATAAACGATTGTATAACCATGCCGCTTCCATTCTGAGGGAGTGATGAAATAGGTTTGGATTTTAGTGACTTCTCTTAGTAGAGAAGTAATCCAATCTTAGTCCAAATGTTGGACATTGATGTGAATAGATTAAGATGCAATGAGAAGATTAGATTTACAGCTTTGATTAATCAACATCTTTGAGAGGAGAGATCCCCGAGATCTGGATTTAAGATATGATCTCAATATTCAAGTCACTATACGTGGAACATACAATCACCCTGTCTTTATCTTCAAGTATCCACGAAGGAAGTGCATTATTCTTGAAAGAGTTCAAGAATAATTCCATTGTTGATAAAATATCTGAGCATTGGGAAATTGATAATTAAATGAGATTTAATTATCATGAGTAATATGAATATGATTTAAATTATTTAGATACATGAGAACGGAGATCCAAGATAATTAAATATGATTTAGTTATCAATGATATGAATAATGTGCATATCACTATTCATATTAATCAATGTTTTATAAATGCGATTTATATTATATTAGAGAGCCGATTGTACTTGATTTTTATGAATTAAATGTTGATGTGAGTTGGATTCACATTGGACAATTAATTGTAAATATAATTTACATTTTATTTTGGATGTATGAATATGATATATATTTTCAGTGGCATGATTGAAATTGTAACAAAATAATATGGAGTTATTTTTGTGAATAAATTTGCAATAAAAGTTGTTGCAAATAATGAAGGATTATGTGAGATACAAGATCTCACATAATTGGAAGAAGGAAGACAACTTCCAATTATGGAGGGTGGATGGCCACCCTTGAGTCCTAAATCAAGGCGGCCGTCCACTCCATGATTTAAAGGAGGTTTGCATTCTTCCTAATCCTTTTATGCTTATTGATTTGATTGGATTAAATTATATTACTAATATTTAATTTAATTTTAATTAATTGTTGTTGCAAATTTATGCAATAAAATCATTGCCATTGATTAAAAGCTCAAAACAATCTAAACCGTTGATTTTGTGAAGCACATGGATTGTGATCCATGGATATCCAAATTATTAGAAAAGAAAGGGCAACCCTAGCTCTTCTTTTACAACATAATTGCAAGAGCTAACTCTCTCCCTCATTCTCATCACACCCCCCCTCTCTTAAGGCTCCGTTTGGTTGCAGGGTTGGGCAGGGTTGGGTTGGCCCAACCCGGGGTACCCCTCCTTCCAACCCTCCCAATCCTCCTCACAGTTTATTATTCACAGGGGTACCCCAACCCAACCCAACCCTGCCCGACCCTGCAACCGAACGAACCCTAAAAGAGTGGCTGTCCACCTCTTGACCTAGAGAGCATCACCTCTTGATCGCATATTTTCATGCTTTCGTGATGCGCTAAGGACAAAACCCTAGTCTTCATTAGGGTTACCTTTTGAAACGTGTTTCTAAGCGAAGCAAGGAAATCTTGGAGAGAAGGGGTTGGCCAAGGAAGGAGTCTTTCCTCCCTCCTCTCTATTCCCAAGGCAATATGGCTCACTTGGAATTGAAAGGAATTGTTGTAGAATAAAATTATTTCAAGAGAGAGATGCCAAATCCTCTTTTAACTAGCATATATGATTGTCCAATGTGGAGTCCTACTTATTGTACACATCCACAACTACCCTCTCTCTTCTTGATTGTCATGTAGGAGTGCTAATCTTATACGGGGTTGGATAACAATTTAGCCAATTTAATCATCAAGATAAACATTCAAATTAAGAGAGAGTCTATAATAAATAAGACTCTCACGGTGGGCTCCATGGTTGTATCCACCTTGAGATGGTCCTTTAAATTTTATTTCCAAATAATGCCATGATATTATAATTCACTTATCTTTTAATATAGTAAATTACAAATTATCATAATTGGATTATTTATGAGAGCAATCTCTCAATTTATGATACCAATCTACAAACCCAATATAAAATGTAAATTCAATTTACATTTAATTTTTCCAATTGAATTATATTCGCACATGCCTTGAAATGTCTTGAAATAATATAGGAATCATATTTATATAAATATTAGTTAATATAAATCACTAATCATATTAATTAGTTAATATAAATATTAGTTAATATAAATCATTATACATATATGGCAATTTAATCATATTCATATATGAATCACATGACAAAAAATGTGAATCTCATTCACACTATCCTTGGATAGATATATTCATGATAACAACATATATTATCACAATATTTACATCATAATGTATGAGTCCTTGTCCAATTATGACGTGTGAGTAACTTTTGGAGATACTTGGAGATACTGTCAGAGGAGATCATATTATCCATGTATAGTGGTTTGAAATTGGATAACAATCCAATTTCAAGGTTTTAAACTACTTTTGGCCAATGTTGTAAAAGTCGTCCTACTGGCCCGACTAGTAGGTCTGAGTAGTCTAGTCAGTGGGGTGACCGACCGAGTACCGACTAATTCCAATTAATCATACTAGTTGACCAATTTTTGTATGGAGATACCATATTTTTATATGTTTTGCTTTTTTTTAAAGAGAACTTAGTATAATATGCTTAGTGTTTTATTTAAATTCAATTACTTTTTTTATTTTATTATGATGGTATAAAAATGTAGAAAATCTATGTATAGAAATGAATTATATATTTAAAATAATCATAAAATTCGAAGCCGATTAAAGTCCGACTAAATCCGATTAGTCGCCCGACTGCCGATTAATCCTTAGTCAGTTACCCGGCCGACCAAGTGCCGACTACCGACTTTTGCAACCTTACTTTTGGCAAAACACATCATACTCTAGTTTTGAGCTTGAGTTGAAATGATTCACACTCTATGCAATGAAATGTATTACACTTTCCATGAGCTCAAAAAATGATCAGAGTGATGAGCTTAGCTTCCATCTCCATTTCTAATCATTGTTAAATCCTTTTGGGGCTTAGAATGAATTGTAAAAGTGAGTTCATCTCTATTTTCATTTTTATTTCCAAGATTTGGACATTAAAATTAGAATTGGATCGAAATGAGACTTAATCCAATTAATTCTTATCATTAAGTTATAAATTGGAGTCATTAATTTCCGTTCAGTTTGAGCACTCCATCGAATGGAAGTGTCATGGTAGATGATCTATTAAGAAAACTTCAACCTAGAGTATTCTCAATACTCCCTCATCCTACAAGCTAGATGAATTTGTTATACTCGAAGTTTAAACCCTTGTTTGTCTGTTTCCTTTTAGGGTACATAAGAAGATTTCTCAACTGATAATTGGATGCAATATTAATCATGTACATTTCCAAAATAATATATTGATATCTCAAATCCATATCTTATTTCATAAACAAGATGACCATGCATGGAATTCTATTTGTCTCTAAATATCTTATGAGTGAGCTCTGTCTCCCGATTCATCAAGTATGGACCTGTATGATCCATTTGGGAGATCATACACCTCATAAACCAATACACTGGTGTATGGACCTTGGTTAGGTCTTCAATCTAATGGTATGTCTAATGTACATACTTGGACATATAAATGTATATCTGTCTCATCTAAAGGATGTATACCTTGTCGTGATAGTTGCAATTCAGGTCTTAATTTATCTCGACCTCATCAAGTCAACACTTTGACTCAAATTGTCAACATTTTAACTTTTTGGTCAACATTTGACCATTTATGTCTTAACATGACCTAGAGCCAACATTTTGACTTTTTGGTCAATTTATTGACTATTAGGTCAATACTTTGACTTAACTACTCCTTGACCTACAAATCTCAATTCCCATGCATAGAACCTGCATTAATAGGTAACTCGGAGGCCCATCTTTGGAGAAAAGATTGTCATCTCTTCCTAAACTAGAGATCAATCTTGAATATTGTATGATGGTGTCAGTCGGAAAGTTGGAAAATACAACAACTTGTTATCCAAGAGGCTTTTGAGTAGATATTTATCAAGTATCCGAACATATAGAAAATTCAGAATAATTCAATTCAACTGATGATTGATTAATCAATTAAGCTGGAGTGATAGAGCAGAACTGTGAAGTTATCAGAATAGTATAAGTGATTGATCAACTTATGGTTAATGATCTATTATTCTAGTGATTGTTGGTCAAGCTAAGTCAAAATGTGATTGATCAGAATTTTAAGAGTTATCGATCAATCTCTAAATAATAGCTTAAGACTTAAATTAATCGATTGGGTTAACTTGGTTTCTCAATCATAAAATAGTTAGGGACAAAAAGTGATCGATTATGTTAATATGGTTGATCAGTTTGGTGCTTTTGATCGATCAGATCAATTAGGTTAACCGATCAATAATGACGTTAGCGATCAAGGCAGAAATGACTGAAAGGAGACAATAGCACCCACTTTTTCCATTCTATGGCAAGTGGTAGATGCGTAGGAACTCTATCCAAAGCATTATAATAGGCAATGTGGTGGTGCGAGTATAAGCTGGTGGTGCGAGGATAAGCTGAGGTTGGTTGACCACTTAGATCACATTTTATCACCTTCTCTAGAATGACTTCTCGCATGGGTTGGAGGTGGAGGGCAATGGAGTTACGAGCATCGGCCCGTTTCAGTCAGATAACCTTGTGGCTCCCTTCTCCGAGAATGAGGTAGTGATGCAGTTGAATGCAGATGGCTCTCAGCCTCTCAGGACCTAGACGGGTTCTCTGTTTTTTCTATTGGGAATTTTGGGATTATGTGAAGGAGGATGTTGTTGCAGTGCTGCAGGAGTTTCGAGAGGGCAACAAGGGCTTCGAACGACTGAAGAAGGCTTTGCTCTTCCTTCTGCCGAAGGAGGCGGGGCGGTTACTCGAGTGAAAGACTTCAGACCTATTGTGCTCTCCAATGCAATGCAATCTAATTTATTTTGGCCAAGGATTTGGCCAATCGACTGCGGGGTATTCTTGATAATTTAATCTCACCAGAGCATATCACCTTTGTTCCCGTACACCGTATAGCTGGGTTTTATCTTTGGAAATGATTATGAATGGAAGAGATTCCGGAAGAAAGGGGTGCTATGGAAGGTGGATCTCCTCAAGGCATATAACTGCATAGATTGACGGTTCCTATGGACCTCACTTCAGAAAAGGGGCTTTTCGGAGATATGGATCGCTTGGATGAAGAGATATATTACGAGGACCTCCTATGCAGTTTTGGTAAACATACGTCTGGAGGGTGGTTTCTTTCAACCTCAGTATGGGGTGCGGTAATGTGGCCCGTTGGCACCCCTTCTCTTCGTATTTGTTCGGACGCGTTAGCGATCATGATGAGGTTGGCGGTGATTGTCGGTTTATATGGAGTATATTTTAGAGATGTATTGGTGCCAATTCTGCAGTATGTTGACGACATGATGGTGTTCATTAATAGGGACATGAACCATCCTCGACGAGCAAGTTTGATCATGGACTTTTTTGATGACATTTCGAGACTACGAATTAATAGAGACAAGCCGGTGTTTGTCCCATTTAGCCATTCCGTGGAGGAATCTCGGGACATGTGCATCATCCTCAACTTTTCATGTAGATCCCTTCCTGTTACTTACCTGCGCCTCCAGTTGGTGTCGGGTCGTTTGCGCACAATGGATTGGAGGCTAGTATTAGATAAGCTGGAAAACAAGATGGCGGGCTTGTAGGCTAGGACATTGTCAAGAGGAGGGAAGCTGGTGCTGCTTAAATATGCCTTGTCCGTGATCCCCATCTTCTTTTGCTCAACCAAGTGGCTCCCTTCAGGAGTTAGGATAATACTATAGGTCTTGATAAGATGCTTCTTCTGTCCAGATGATCGGGAAGAAAACAATGGTATATATCTTCTTGACTGGGACACGATCCCTAGCGCTAGAAAAGATGGTGGGTTGGGAGTTTTGAGGTTGGAATGTATGAACAAGGCTCTCTTGACCAAATGGGTGCTCAAACTGTGAGGGGTGCTGATGATCCGCTCTACAAGATCTTGCGGAGCATATACGACATCGGAGGATCCCTATGGGCGGTGAATATTTGACTACCTTCCTCTCTTTGGCGGGGGATTACCAAGGTTCTATCGGAGCTGGGTGATTGCCTCTGGCCTGTGGTGGGAAACATCGAGCTATTCCAGTTATGGAGGGACGACTTGATGGACCTGGGACACTTGATGGAGAGATACCCGCAGCTTTTCGCCCATGTCAAGGATCAGAATACTGTCCTCTACTGACTATGATCGGTATGAACTTGGGCTCCTCCTTTCCTTTCCGCCTTCTTAGAACAAAGATTGAATGAATTTATCGCTATGCTTGGGGATATTTCCGATATCGAGGGACCTACATGTGGTAGAGACTCGTTTGTATGGCTGAATGACTCCTCCTTGAAAAAGGCATATCATTTCTTCACCCATGCACAAAATGGTACACTGAATGAATTTAGACATGAATGAATTTAGACAGGATTGTAGGATTATTTGGGCAAGAAGAATTCTTATACGGATCGAGGTATTCCCCTGGCTTGCTAGACATGGTTGCCTACTTACAAAGGTGTGTAGCAGAATTCTTATACGGATCGAGTTATTGCCCTGGCTTGCTAGACATGGTTTCCTACTTACAAAGGTGTGTTAGGACATAATGTTGCATACGTGGGACAACATACGCAGATGATGTGGGAGTGAACATGAATGCCTAGGTCATCTTTTCTTCAGTTGCGAGACCTCGATTATGGCATGAGAGGATGTTGTTATACCCTGGCTGAGGACTGGTAGTGCCGTTGCATTCTGGAGCTCCATCCGAGCATTATGTGGAAACTCGTATATGGATTCACCACTGTCTTCACTATGCTTTGGTTGATATGTTGTGCCTGCAACAAGTTGATTTTCGAGCGTCAAAAAAAAACAAGTTGATTTTCAAGGGCTAACTGTTTTACCCCAGCAATGTATTGAGTCATTACATAGCTCTTCTGGCTTATTGGAACTTTGTATAATCTCTCTCTATATAAGTTTCTCTGAAGTATTATAAACTTTGTGGTAGGTCCCATGTCTGGATTGCACCCTCTTTTCTCTCTCAAAAAAAGGTTGACCGATCAATGTGGCTTAGTGATGCAATAAAATCCAATTTGAGGGGTCAAGCCATAATTTGAAGAATTATATGGGTCTTGTGCAATTGGTTATTTTTGAGTTCTTAATTAATTAAATTAGTTAGTCAATCATTGAGTTTGATTGTAATCTCAATGTTTTTAGTAGATTAAATTAGTTAGAGTCAAATTAGAGTTAATTAGGGTGTCACTTAGAATTTTTTTTAGTTTGGATTTGATTCTTTTTCTAATTTTGTAATCTCACCCCTCCTATATAAAGGAGATGATAGTGTAGTCTATTGTAGAGAGATCATGCTATGAATTAAAATTGAGAGTTTTGGTTTGGAGAGAGCCTCCACCATTATCTCCTTTCTCCCAATTTATAGGATTTCTCCTCTCATCTTGATCTTCTCTCAATCACGCGAGGCACGCCACTGTTCTAATTTCTTTTTTCATCCCTTCTCGTTTTTCCATTTGCATCATTTGATATGAGAGCATGACAATCGAATCGTTCTTATGATTCGATGATCCTGTTGAATATTGGCAGCTAAAATTTGACCTGACTCGATTGGGTTAAGGTCCACGTTCGAAGAAGTTCAAGCAACGTCTTATATCAAGCGTCAAGGTACAAGCATGGTTGGATTCACAGTTCAAGGAAGAATCTTGTGTCAACAAGAAAATTCAGATCGTCATCTCTTTGATGCAACCATTTTTATCCAGAAAATAATGGTATTTTCGGTCCGAAAGAAGATCTTATTGATACAACTCTTGTACAAGAAAGCAATAAAGACATGAGACCAATATTCAACGAAGATCGGAGGAAGAACTAGAAATCATTGATCTGTTCGTTGGAGCCTTTGTCCGAGAAGCCACTAGTTCACCACTGCCACCTCCAACATCTACTCCCACCATCCATGCACCGCCGCCAACCTTAGTACTGCTAAACCTCATGCAATACTTATACATACATTAACTCCTCTGTGTGCACAAATACCAATAGTACCCCATTCCTTCCCCACCAACATCATCCCGATGTCTTGTATTACAACAACATGTAGCTGGAGAAAACCCCAACATACCTATCTTGCTCGACATCTGCCATAAGGATGATGGAAACCCCAATATGAGCCTCAATACCACCTCTTGGACATCACTATCATGCGACACCATCCACACCGAACCCGCACCCGATACTGCAACAGAAGCAACCACCACGCGCACCCTAGTTTCAACTCGACCCTGCCGATCATGGCCTCAAATTTTGGCGAAATTCGACTGAATTTCGATTTCGACAAGTTATCGAAAATTTGTTAGAAATGGCTGAAATGATCGAAATATGTGGCCTTAGTACAAAAAAAGACCAAAATTTCGGTCAATCATCGAAATCATGATTGGAACCGACATTTAGGATCTTGCCGCTGATCTTAACGCAACAAAGAACTCAATCACCTTCGAGTTTGGCTCCTATATTGCTGTTGACGGTACCGTGTGCTATCATCCTCTCACCATTGTGGAGCTCCGCACTACCACCACCAATATCGACGTCCCCATACTTGATACCACATTTGTTGCTATCTGGGAAAACCTAGTGCAACTTGGGGATCTTGCTACTGTCGTATCTCCTAAAATAAGAGAAAAGGGATGATTTGGAGAAATTTCAAAGAAGCTTCTGCTCCGAAACTTCTTTATAGGAGGGCTAAACTTGATCCAAGCATAGGGGTGATGTTTTGTTCAAGTGAAGGGGTTGAAAACTTGCAACCATGCCCTCTGGTGGGAAAAAAATCTATAAGCGTAATGGTGAATTGGAGGGAAGTTGGCTCAAATTGGGAAGATTGAACCAACAATTTCCGATGGAATTCTTCAATGATGGATTAAAGATCAAGCAATTCGGTAGGAGACAAATTTTTTCAAGTGGTGGAGAATTGATGCAATAAAATCCAATTTAAGGGTTGAGCCATAATTTAAAGAATTATATGTGTCTTCGTGCAATTGGTCCTTTATTTATTTTTGAGTCCTTAAATAATTAAATTGTTGGTCGATTATTGAGATTGATTGTAATATCAATCTTTTTAGTAGATTAAATTAGTTAGAGTCAAATTAGAGCCAACTAGAGGTCAGTTAGGATTTTCTTTAGTTTGAATTTGATTCTCTTTCTAGTTTTGTAATCCCACCCCCATTTATAGGGGATGGTAGTCTATTGTAAAGAGATCATATTATGAATTAAAATTGGGGAGTTTGGGTTTGGAGAGAGACTCTACCATTATCCCTTTTCCCCTGATTTCTAAGGGTTCTCCTCTCATCCTGATCCTCTCTCAACCACGCAAGGTGTGTCACGATTCTAATTTATCTTCTCATCCTTTCTCGTTTTTCCATTTACATCACTTATACTTGAATACACCACATTATCCTAAGATGTCTATATGTGACACATGCATATATATTGGGACTTTTTACATATGCCTATAACATAATTATTCTCTCCTCTTCTTTGAGTTTGTCCATAGCTTCGAGCTTATCCCTTGAATTTGACTTTGCCATCTTTGTCAAACATGTACTTGAGCAACTAAGTAGCTTTGCTTTTGCTCATCATTCTCCACAAGTTGGCTCTTTTATGCTCTATACTAGGAGTGAAGTCTTGAAATATGCAGTACTATATATACTAACATAGTTTTTTATCATCAAAATAATAGTACAATTAGCATTCAATCATGGTATTATTAGTCACTATCACTTCCGGCCAAGGATTAAGACCCAAAATCATAATATAACTTGTCAATCGCAAAAGAAGCTATACATAAACAGTAATTACCCATAACGAGGTGTCATCACCACATGCCAAGGGTAGGCAATAAATCTTCTTCAACCACGAAAGATGCCAGTTAATTGAGTGACACTTCAAGACTGCATAGACTGTGTTAGAGAATGACCTAGGTGGGTAATTGAACCTTTCCATGATCCAAGTACCATACCATGAGAGATACTCCCACATCGTCTAATAATGGGATTCTGGAGAGTCAGTGGAGCTATATAAAGAGCCCCACACCCTTGTAGTCATTGAGAGAAAGAAATATAAGAATCTTCCCTTTGAGCCATTCTCTCGTGGTTTCGTCCCGCTCCTTATGGAGTAGGGTTCCATGTAAAATCTTTCGTGTTCTTCATGGTTTATTGCTCTTGATCTATTATCTCTTCCGCATTATGTTTTCTCATGGTATCATAACAAGTCAGTTTTTGGGAGATTCAGTTATATTTTCAAGTTCGATTATTTTATTCATGTTCTTCCGAATAAGAGATTTTGTTCATGTTTATTGACATTAGGAGATCTGATCCACTTTGTTTAAAGTTTCATAAAATTATTGTTAGTCAAGTTTGCTGGGTTCATTCATGAAACCCTAGATCATTCTTCGTAATCATCTGCACTTATGAGTTCCCCAATTGAACCCTAACGACAACTCCCGACCCTTTTCTCTGAACGAGCTGTGGCCTCGCCACTCCGAACTGTAGCCGCCTCCGTGTTCCCCATCTCTGTATGTGCGCTGCTAGATTTTTAAACAGCAATCCTTCTTCGTCCAATAGATCCAGGAACCCTCATTGATTTCATCTCCAGCAACAGATTCATGCGACCCCCGACCGGGTCATCTCCCTGGCGAAAAAATATCTCAGGCTGAACGTAGCCATCTCCCTCACAAAGGAATATCTCAGGCAGCACCGTCGCATACAAGCGTCCAAGAAACCTTAGCCTGCCTTAAAGTGCAGTAGAATATTGGTTTCACGCGAGGGCATGCCTCTAGGCAGCACCAACCTCGCGTGAGGACACACCATTCCCCAACATCCGATCCTTCAAGCCCAAGATGTTCGCGCGCGTGCGAACCAAACTCCAGGAGACACAAACCTTGCAAGCATCACCCTTTGTTCCCCTAACCAAACAATCGTGGAACTACTTTCATCTCTATACGATAGTGAAGCCCACCACACGACTTCTTGGAGAGGAAGTAGTTCTTGGCCTCCTCCTTGTAGCTCGATTCCATGGCCTTGTTTGGGCATCCATGATTTCACGATAAGGGTTGCATGATCGTTTGATCTACATTGGTGTTAGAACCCTAGATGCGAAGAAGTTCCTTGCGATGTTGGGTTCACCCTCACGGGGAACCTCATATTCAAAGGAGGAGGAATCCACCCTCCTCTTCCCTCTGTTATGCTATATATATCAGACCGACCCATCCAAAAAAAGAGAAAATGTAGGGATTGATTTTATTGGGACCGGTTTGGGATGCATCTTAGGAAGGGCAACTGCGATTTGTAAAAAGATGAGAGAAAAGGTCGAAAACAACCAAGGTTTTGGGCCCATTTGGACCACTATTGTTTACGAAAAAAAGAAAAGCAAAAACAGAGATACAATTAATGAAAGAAAGTAGAACAGCTTACAAAAAAAGAGAAAAACCGAAAAAAGAGACAAAGCCAAAAAAAGGGAAAAAGTAATGATGATTTATGCAAAAAAGGAGAGAGCACAAAAAATGAAGAAAAATGTTGAAGATTTTGTCCCCCTTCATTTATTCTCCCAACTTGGTCATGTACCCTCCAATTTTGAAGGGGGACAAGTTGGAGATGAGCGGGGCGTCAGGTGGGTGGGTTGAGGTACGTCAGCGGAGGACAAGTTGCTGCCGCACGGAAGGATCCTCAAGGCAGGCGGAGCAGTGTGTTAACCCCTTCGGACGGGGGTGCTTTCGCTGCGGCTCCTCGCAGCATTGGGCGAGATCTTGCATGGAGCCAATTAGATGTTTTGTGTGCCACAGCTCCGGGCACAGGGGTCGAGTTTGCTATAGGCGAAGGGTTCTTTCGTTCCGCTCCGGCGTACTGATCGGGGAGGGCGATGGTTCTGAGGCCCTGTTTCTCGCGTCTTCGGATGTGGGAGTCATCATGAATGGGAAATTTCGGGGGGACGCGATTGAAGTAAGCTCGTGGAGAGTTGCGGTGACAGGTCTGTCGGAGGAGGAGGAAGGGGGTCTACTCCGGATGTCCGCTGTAGGCAAGTCAGGTCTGGCATCGGGTCAGCTCTTGGGATGGTACCATGGGCTTCAGTCTCCTAGAGAGGGTTAGCGTCAAGGGGCTGCCGTATTATATGCGCTCTCTGCACGCGGTTCGGGACCTACTTGGAGGGATTGCGAAGGTCATGGGTCTCGAGTGCAACAGTTGCCTGCCAGGGGAACCGCTTGATCCAATCATCTTGGTGAGGCGTCTGAACCCCTCGAAGCTTGGCTGGTGGAAAGTATCTTCGTAGAGAAAGATTCTCTTCCTGGAGCTCTCGTTTCTGAGGCAGTCCATAAGGCTCGACATCCACCACCGACACAGATTACCGGGGGCATTGCTTGTCGGGATTGAGGAGGGCCGGCCGGTGGCCGACGACGGACCGGTCTGGGAAGAGGAACAGTCTCGGGGGAACACGACGAGAGCTATGGTGATGACCGTTCGACTGTCTGACAACATTCAATTCGGGGCGTTTCACGGTTTTCTCAAACAGGGAGCGTCAGCGGTCCAACTCCCGGGAAAAGACGTTTCGGTTAGGGTGGTGGCCTCGTCTGGTGATTCGATGGATGTGAGGGCCTCGCATGTTTTTGTTAACACGCATGGAGGGAACCTCTTCTCGGATGACCCGATTATGGGTCGGGGCCCTCGTTCGGAGCATCAAGTTGTCCTGGTACAAACATGTAATCAACACTCTGTTTGCTCGACTTCTGGAGCCTCTTCACAGGGGGCTCTTAGGGAGGGTCAGAACTCGACAGTTCAGACTAGTGCGGAAGGCGGTTTTTTGGACCAGGAGAAGCAAGGAGGGTCATGTGCGGAAGACACGACTCCTGATGCCATATGGGAGGAGGTGAGGGGCAGCTCGGCATCACTTGCACGAAAGCAGGAAGAGAGTAGCGTGGGAGTTGCATGGACTTGAGCGGGGGCTCGGGGGGCGAGCCTAGGCGTTTCGCGGATCACGACGGAGAGGCGTCGGGTGCCAGATCACAGGATCACCCTCGGTTTGGGGCTTGTTACTCAAGAATGGGCATCCCAAGGCCATTGAAAAGGAAGTTGAGGCGAGCAAAAGCGCGGGCGATGGCATCAGATTTAAATGGAGCTTGGGTGGACGTGCCAGCGGAGCAGGGTCAGGTAGCGCTGGCGAACAAGTTCAACCTTCTTGACAGAGCCGTAGCGGTGCAACTAGGGGTGGTGCCCCCGAAAGTGATGGCCTCCTCCATTACTAAATGAAAATCATCTCCTGGAATGTGTGGGGTACAGGCTGACCCGAGAAGCGCCTGGCAATAAAAAGCCTTGTAGACGAGGTGAAGGCTGATATCTTTATGTTCCAGGGGACGAAAGCTTCGAGAGGGGCGGAGGATCTTTCGAAGGACCTCGGTAGGAGAGGTCGTTTTGGTGTGGTTGAGCTGGAGGCTACTGGTGCCTCTGGTGGCTTGCTTACGGGTTGGAAGGACTTATGCTTTGAGATGATCTCTGTTTCTCGCTTGCAGTCGTCTCTATCTGTGGTGCTTAAGAGGCACGCAGATGGTTTTTCTTTCCTCGTCACTAACGTCTACGGCTCCACGGGCCAGGAGCGTAGCCTGCTGGCTGCGGATTTGGATGCCTTGGGGGCGACGTGCGAGGAGGGGTTTGGCTGATCGAGGGAGACCTAAATGTAATGCTTCTGCTGGAGGATCGACCTCAGTAGGGTGGGGGATGTGGGCCAGCCGCAGAGTTGCTGCGGAGGTCCTTGGATGCGTTGGGCCTTTCAATTGTCGATGCCGCTGGTTGCTCATATACCTGGCGCAATGCGAGATCCCGTTCGAGGCTGGACAGATTCCTATTATCGATCGAGGGTGCGGAGTCCTTCCCCTTTTCACAGGCATGGGCTTTGCCGCGCGTGCACTCTGATCACACGCCGATTCTTTGGTCCTCGGAGGAGGAGGCGAGGAGCATATTTACTTTCCGGTTCGAGCGATGCTGGTTACTTGAGGAAGGCTTCCGTGAGGACGTGATGGCCCACTGAAGGGAGTGAGATCCAGCGGGTTCGGCGGTCGCCCGTATTTGGGCAAAATTGTCTCTTCTGAAGGCATACCTTACTCGGTACGGTAGGGAGACGAAATGGCGACGTAAGCAGAGGAGATTGGAGAGGCATGCCGGCGTGACTCGCCTAGATGAGCTAGACGACGCGAGAGGCCTCAACCCGGAGGAGTTGGATGAGAGGATGGTTCTGCTGGATGAGATCATGGTGGAGGATCGTAAAGAAGTTGAATAGAGGCAAAAATCAAGACAGAGATGGTTGGGCGAGGGTGATGCCAACACATGCTACTTCCACAACATGGCGTCGGGGAGGAGGAGAAAAAACTATATCCACACTCTATTCGTGGGGGGGGGGGGGGCGGCGGGAGTCGGGGGTGGCTAGGCTGGGCACCACGATCCGTGATCACTTTGTGGCTAGCTCGAGGTGAAGGAGGCGTAGCGACTAAGGGTGGTTGGGAAGAGGAGCCAGGCGACTAAATGAATCACAAGTGGCTGCGCTGCAAGAGCCATTCTCGGAAGCGGAATTAAAAGGGGCGGTCTGGGGGTTGAATGCGGACGGGGCTCCTGGCCCAGATGGCTTCCCGGTGCTGTTCTACAAGGAGTTTTGGGAGCTATTGAAAGGCGAAGTTATGGACGTCTTGACTGAATTTGCAGAGGGTAACGGTGGCTTCGACAGAATTAACAGGGCGTTATTGTTTTTGCTTCCAAAGAAAGAAAATCCGGAGAGAATAGACGACTATTGGCCAATCGCTCTATCCAATGCGATCTATCTTATTGTCGCTAAAACTCTTGCCAATCAGCTTAAGGCAGTTCTCGACTAGGTGATCATGCAGGGGCAGTCTGCCTTTATTCCGTGAAGGCAAATGGCTGATGGTTTGGTAGCGACATCGGAGATATGCCTCCAATGGAAGAGGTTGAAGGCGAAGGCCGCGCTGAGGAAGCTTATGACTGTGTCGATTGGCGCTTCTTGTGGGCATCGCTAAGACGGAGGGGCTTCCCGGAGTTGTGGATCGGTTGGATGAAAAGATGTGTTACGACCTCATCTTATTCGGTCCTTATTAATGGTAGCCCGGAGGGCGGTTTCTTTCAACCGCAGTGGGTGCGCCAGAGGTGGCCATTGGCACCGATGCTCTTCGTCATTGTGGCTGATGCTCTGGCAGTTTTGCTTAACCAGGCAGTGGAGGGAGGCTTGTGCGAGGGATTTCGGATGGAGGATATCTCCATTCCTATTTTACAGTATGCGGACGACACACTGCTCATGCTGGGTGGGTCAGAAGAGCAAACGGCGAATGCGGTAATGTTGGTTGATATATTTGGTGAGTTGTCGGGTATGCTGTCTAATAGTGCCAAGTCCGACGTTATCACTTTTGGGCTGCTTGACGTTGAGCATGAGAGGGTCGCGAGTATCACCGGCTGCCCCCTCAGAACGCTACCGGTGATGTATCTGGGCTTGCTGTTGGTGGACGGAAGGTTGAAGAAAGCGGACTGGAATGTTGTGCTCAATAAGATGGAACAAAGATGGCGGGTTGGAAAGCTATCACCCTATCCAGGGCTGGCAAACTCACTCTGTTAAAGCACGTGTTCTCGGCGATACCGTTATTCTTCTACTCTACTCGCATTCTTCTAGTTGGGGTTTGTAGGAAGATTGAATCGCTCATTAAGTCCTTCTGGTCGTATGGGAGTCACCAAAACTCGGGGATGTATCTTGTTAGGTGGAAGGAGGTGGAGAAGGATGTAAGGGATGGTGGCCTCGGCATCTGGGACGTGGAGTGCATGAACAAAGCGCTGCTTGCGAAGTAGGTGGCTCGGATCTGGGGCCCCTCCTCCTCTCTTGTGCTCAGGTTGATCCATAGGGTCTATGGTATTGGGGGCGAGCTGGTGGTTGACAAGGTGCGGTGGGAGTCGCCGCTTTGGACGGTGTGCGGGAGATACTCCTCATGCTCGCAAATAGGTTTCGGCCTTAGGTTGGGGATAGCCGGGTGTTCCGCTTTTGGGTGGATGATTGGACCAGGGAGGGGAACATTTGCGTTAGATTCCCGAGGTTATTCGCTCTTGCCGCTTCACAGGATGTCTTACTCTGGCATGCCTCGGTATCCGACATGTGGGCACCTGGGTTCTTTTGTGATTTTTCCGATCAAAGGCTGGATGAGTTTCTCAGGATGCAATCGGATTTGTCGACGGTAGATGATGTTTTTCCGACGTACCCTGCGAAGCGGGTTGACCACTTCGCATGGATGGATGGGAAATTCTCAATGAGAAAAGTGTACGAGGAGCTGCGGGATCCGGAGGGAGAGGATGTGGAGTTATTACAGGACCTAGGGTTGATGCGGGCAGCCAAGATCCCTTGCAAGGTCAAGGTCTTTCTGTGGTGCTTGAGGAGAGACGACCTATGTGACAAGGTTAGGAGGGCTCACCTCTTCGGGGAGCAGGACACGATGTGTGACATGTGTCAGTGTTAGCAGGAGGATGCGGCTCATATCTTCTTCAAATACCCCCTCTCATCTGTGGGTCTGGAGAGAACTGGGTTCGACATGGCTCGCACATGACGATGCTGCGGCCTTTTGGCTATCGATCCGAAGGGTGGGGTGCGGATCCTCTGATGACGTGTCTCCGGCCTTTACGGCACTGTGGGCTTTGTGGCTGGGAAGAAATGATGTTATTTTTAAAAACTCGAGATTCTATTCGGAGAATGCTCTTTTGCACTGTAAAGCCCTTTATAAGTTTTGGGCTTCTCGCTAATGTACCTATTTCTTAATCTTTACTATCAAATATATAAGTGTGGTATCTCCCAACTTGGGAGACTACCCAAAGCTTCTCAACAACCCCCCTCTAATTTCGGACAAGCATTGGAGAAAGGGGGAGTGAGCTACATGAGACGCTTATTCACACGTCCTGTGGGCATCATCCACTTTTGCAGAGATTCTACTTAGAGATCAACTCAGTACTTGCAGAACAAACTCCACTGACCGTGAACTCTAGTACGAGATCCTTCCGAGGTTCCCAAGAGAGAGCACTCTTGAGGCCCCAAGAGAGTGGCCCGCGTCTAGAGATCTATGTATCAATATTTGTACGACATGAAGAAACATGCACTCGACGAGAGATCCTCCATACACTATGATACTACACCCCCATGAGTTTCAATAATCGAGAGTCTCATTATAGATGCCAGACATCCGGTTCATCCTCACCAGTTGGGCATGCGAAACACCATCCTCAATGGAAGTATGCGTTGAGTCGTTATGGCCCCTAGTGTCATGTATTTAATGATTGAGTTTGCGTCATCTAACTATTTGTCCAAGCTGAGCAGTGCATGTTCCAGCTTGAGGTGGAGCGTTGGAGAAAGACCTAGGCGGGTAATCGGAGTTGTAGGGAAGTGTTGTGAAGGAAGTAATAAACTTCACATCACAATAACACGGAAATAAGAGCAAACAATTTGCAAATTTAACGTGCTCATCGTATGAACGCAAGTTTTAGCATAATAAATTTTTTATGCAAAGTAAAATCATAAACTTAAGGAAATAATTTTTTAATATGGTTTCTTATATTGTCATGAATATTAAGAAGAGATCAGGGTTACCTCTTGAAGCGTGGGTATCTAAAGAAAGAAACCTCTCGAATAAAGTCTGACCGTAGACTCTCCTCTTGCAAGCACGATGACGAGTCACGTAACTTCCCGTGAACTTTTATATCTACTTCTTGAAGTTGTCCACCCAATGATGAGGTCAAGAAGATCTCAAGCTTCTGATTTTGTTTTACAAAGTCGAGTCCTCTTGCACGTATGTGAAGTATGTTGAAGAAGACGATCTTCTCTCTAGCAAGGGCCACACCTATAAAAAGAAGATAGAGACTTCATGGTGGATGTGTCAGGCTGTAGAAATAAAGCCTTGGACATGTATTTGAAAGTCTTTAACTCAGGAATTCTCTCTTAAAAATCAAGACAACTCGAGCTCTCAAAAGTCAACGACATTCATGTGTTGGAAGAGAGGCATGCCCTCTCTTTTATACATCTCATGTCTCTTAAAAAAATACAAGTAAAGTAGTAATAGCTACAACAAGTATTGTATCACAATAACACTGTAGCTGTACAAAAGAAATAGCTCCAAGCTGCTCATTGCTGCGGCTTTTACTGAGAACCCGTGGATCCACACATAGGTACGTAATGAGTAAAGTTGTTCAGTACGATATAAAAATTACAAGCAAGATATAATTTAAAAATGTGGAAAAGAAACATCTGCGTAAACTGACCTCACAAAGAGATAAATTCTAATCATTATTATTTGATATTGATCAACCAAGCTTCGTGGATAGTTTATGGTCTTGGTCGGTGAGACCTCACACTATGACTGTAACGTCCCGTGCTTAGGTCCCCGGTCCATCATCGAGGAAAGTTGGCCCCGACAACTTATTAGGTTTGAGTCCAAATGGATCCGTTGACAATCACCTAAAATACTTAAACCCAAGTTGTCAAGTAGCAATTCCCATCACTTATAACCCACTCTCATACTTTGTGAGTTTTAGATGCGGGACTAACTTCGGGGGAATGAGTGTTACAACATCCCCTACTTATATTTACAACGTCCTCGTTGCGGCGATATGACCCATCACTTAATCCCAGTGACAGTGGCAGCTGCACGCTTCTGGTAGTCATTTCCTCCTATGTCTTTGTAGGAGTGGCTTCACCTCTCGGGTAGCCCTTTCCATTATCAGAGGGAAATTGACTATGATATCATTTGTAATGTCCCAAGCTTAGATCCCCGGTTCATCATCGAGAAAAACTGACCCTGACAACTTATTAGGTTCTGGCCTAAATGGATCCGTTGACAACTACCCAAAATCCTTAAACTCAAGTTGTCAAGTGGCAATCCCCACTACGTATAACCTACTCTCATACTTTGTGAGTTTTAGACATGGGACTAACTTTGGAGGTATGGGTGTTACAACCTTCTCCATTTATATTCGCAATGTCCTTGTTGCGACATGATCCATCACTTATTCCCAGTGACAGTGGCGTCTGCACGCTTCGGGTAGTCATTTTCTCCTGTCTCTTTGTAGGGGTGGCTATACCTCCCGGGTAGCCCTTTCCATCATTAGAGGGAAATTGGCTGATATCATTTGTAATGTCACAGGCTCAGGTCTCCAGTCTATCATCGAGGAAAATTGACCCTGACAACTTATTGGATTCGGGCCCAAATGGATCCGTTGACAACCACCCAAAATGCTTAAACCGAAATTGTCAAGTAGCAATCCCCACCACTTATAACCCACTATCATATTTTGTGAGTTTTAGATGTGGGACTAACTTTGGGGGTATGGGTGTTACACTTGGTATCAAAGACGATTTCCCTATGATAGTGGAAAGGGCTACCCGAGAGGTGGAGATTCCCCTATTAAGGGATAGGAGGAAATGGCTACCCGAAGCGTGCAACCACCACTGTCGCCAGGAAATAAGTGATGTGCCATGTCGTAACGAAAACGTTGTGATTATAAGCGGGGGATGCTGTAACACCCACACCCTAAAGTTAGTCCCACATTTAAAACTCACAAAGTATGAGAGTGGATTATAAGTTGTGGGATTACTACTTAACAACTTGGGTTTAAGCATTTTGGGTAATTGTCAACGGATCCATTTGAGCTCGAACCCAATAATAGGGCCAGTTTTCCTTGATGATGGACCAGATATCTAAGCCCGTGACGTTACAAATGGTATCAGAGCTAATTTCTCTCTGATAGTGGAAAGAGCTACTCGAGAGATGGAGCCACTCCTACAAAGAGATATGAGGAAATGGCTACCCGGAGCGTGCAATTGCCACTTTCACTGGGAATAAGTGATCGACCATATCGTAATGAGGACATTGCGAATATAAGTGGGGGGGGGGGGGTTGTAACACCCATACCCCCAAAGTTAGTCCCACATCTAAAACTCACAAAGTATGAGAGTGGGTTATAAGTGGTGGGGTTTGTTACTTGACAAATTGGATTTAAGCATTTTGGGTGGTTGTCAATGGATCCATTTGGGTCCGGATCCTATAAGTTGTTAGGGCCAGTTTTTCTCGATGACGGACTGGGGACCTAGTCTGGGACATTATAATAACTCTAAGATAAGAAGGCCTTAGGGTTAGGGTGCCTTCGTAGGTATGCGGTGAGGTACAGTGCATCCTAAATAAGTTCCCAACACATCCACTTGACTTTACTATAAGATTGTAACTTTTATTCCCAAAGCAATTTCCAACCCGCAAATCATCGCGAACCATCCAAGTCCACTACCCACGTGTAAGAGCCCACTGTGGTGTAGGACACGAGTTAGGGTACTGATTACCAAGATCATATTACTGTAGTCCGAATCACTGTGACTAACCTAAGGATTTATTGATTTGAAACAACCGAGAAGCATTTCCTCTTCAACTTATAAGAAGCCATTTGCAATGAAATTTCCTTTCCTCTTCATTTTTCCAACATTGAGACAGGAAGTCATCCTATCTACCAAATAAACATTCTTAATTGTGAACTGTGCATTTCCTCAAGTTCTTCGGTATTTTTTTGCTTTCAACATGGCAATTAGAGATGCCTTGTGCAGGCAGGCATGATCCCTGTGTAGCCTTCCAAATCTTTTACTTGTAATTTATTCCTTGATTTACCCTGTAAATGTCTGATAGAAGCATATCTGAATGCATTGACGATTGCGTCATTTGTGTTCGATGTAGCTCAATAGACTTTCTCCTTTTTCAGCCATACTATCTATTTCGTAAAGAATTGAATCATATGGTTTAAATCTACCCCATCGCATCTCAAATGAGCAACTACTTCTTCATTGACTTTAGCATCATCAACAAACGTGTCTCTATCTGTATCCACAATTAAATATGCGTAAAATACACGTGAATTCCTAACGTCATTTTCTCTCAAGTTTAGTAGCTACACGATTTCATCAAGCATGGATATTACAATAACATTGCAACCCTCCCCAGTAAGCTCGGATCTTAAGAACGCCAGTTTTGATAAGACATTCACTCCATCATATCTAATAGGATGCACTATGATTGGTTCTTTGGGAGGGAGAGACCTTGATTCCTTCCATACCTAATCCACAAGATTAAATTCACACAGATAAACCAGTTCATGGTTATTAGGCATTTTTCAGATCCTCTGCTGCATCATAAAAAAAGAGGATCTATTCCATGGCCTCAAATTTCAGCGAAATTCGGTCGAATTTCTGTCGAATATCGATATCCAGTCGAAATCGAAATTCGACCGAAATGACCGAAATATGGGGGTCCTAGTACAAAAAATGACCGAAATGACCGAAATTTCGGTCGAAATTCCACCGAAATTCCATCGAAATTCTGGTTTGGTCGGTACCGAAATGGTGACCGAAACCGACATTTAAGGCCTTGATCTATTCCAGTTCTGCACCCTGGATCACGAATGTTATTAAGACATTCTGCAATGGTTGGAACTCCGAGATTTCCAGTCCGCTTGAGATTCCAACTTTGACTCAGTTGTTTCTTGGAAGAAAGTAGAAGCATCGATCTAGAGAGCAGCATTATTTTTGGTAACAATAGCAGTACCACCACTACAAGATTTAAATGCATGTATAACACTAATGCAGGTCATCTAAAATCAAATCGGAGTGAAATTTCATGTACCACAACCACCTAATAGCATGCCGTAGGAAGGCTTGGGGCTCTACAATATTAAAATGCATAGGACTAAGAATAGTATGGAAACCAACAACAAGAGGAAGGGAAAACATCATTACCTTAAAAAAAACCGTTTCCTCGATTTTGTTCACCTGCGAAGAACGACATGCTCGACGCTCTGCTGACGACGAGAACCGACGTATGAGGATGGCCTCGACCTCCTATACGTGGTGACGGCTTCGGATTGCCGATCCGATGCGCTTCAGCGTGCTCCAACGGCGCTCCGACAAGGGGAGGAGGAGAGATGTGGCTGATCTGTGTTTTGGGTGTTTTGGGAAGAAGGGAGGTTGCTTTTTGTAAGGTCCAATCCGGATTCGGTTTCGGGTTCGGATCTGAATTTGTCCCAAACCTGGTCTCGCTAAAATGACTGTAACTCGGGTTTTCGAATCAAATTTTTACGTTCTTGGACTTGTTGGAAAGGTCTCGACGAGCTGTATGCGATGGATTGTTCATTCATTTTTTTGGATACTGGATAGGAGCAATTTTTAAAAGAAGTTGGATCTTAATACGAGGGATCTCACATTATAAAAATCTCAAAAGAATTCTCGTCTCAGAGAATTAGTACGATCCTAACTGACTTCCAATCCCACCCTTAACTTATAAATTCCCGAAGAGGATTGAAGCCATAAACATCTCAAAAGAACGGAACCTATAAAAATCTCTAATGAAATTTGACTATGGTTTCGATTTTCATACGTACAAAGAAATGAGGATACTTATCCCCTATATCCTCCTTAGGCTCCCATATCGCCTTCTCGATGTCTTGACTCTGTCATAGTACTTTAACTAAAGGGATCTCTTTCCGCCTCAGCCTCTTGACCACATGATCCAGTATTTGAACCGACTCCTCAGGGAAGGAGAGGTTTGGTTCTACACCAAGTCCTCATAGCTTATCATGCGCATAGGATCCCGGATATACTTTTGAAGATTCGATACATGGAACATGTCGTGAATGGCCTCAAGATGTGGAGGAAAGACCATTCTATAAGTCACATTCTCAATTCAGGCCAAGATCTCGAACGGTCCACAAAATGCGATGCAAGTTTGCATTTGACACCGAATTGTTGAATGCCTCTCATTGGGGATACTCATAAGAACACGAAATCTCCAACATGCGGTATGAGGAATACTTTAGACACACATGGCTGGTTAAGAATCATATCATTTAAGGCATGAATGTAGGATACTATACTTGAAACTCAAGTTCTCGATGTTGTTGGTCGACGTAGCTCTTTTGACTATTCTGTGCGATTAACAATCTCTTCCTAATTGTCTCCACAACTCTAGAGGTCTCCTCTATGATCTGTAGGGTAAACAATGTGTTGCCACCCACCTGCTGCTAACACAAGGAGTTGGTGCATTGCCTCCCATACATGGCCTCAAAAGGTGCCGTGCCTATGGTGGCATGGTCGCTGTTGTTGTATGTGAACTCGATTAGTTTGAGGTAATCCTTTCAGGATCCTTTTCATTCAACAACACAAGCCCGTAGCAAGTCCTCGAAAGTCTGAATGGTCTCTACGGACTGCCCATCCGTATGTGGATGGTAAACTGAACTCATTGTAGCTCGATCCTCAAGGCTATCATGAATTCTTCCCAGTAATGCAAAGTGAAATGTGAATCTCTGTCCGACACTACCTCCTTGAGTATCCCGTGCAACCGAATGACATGCTGGATGTATAATCTGGCTAGCTCAACTCGTGTACATATCATGTTGACTGGAATAAAATGTGCTGACTTGGTCAACCAATCAACGATCACTTATATTGCATCATGCCCGCCTGAGGTGTGTCGCAATGATGTGACAAATTCATGGAAATGCTCTCCCATTTCCACACAGGGATGGAAAGAGGTTGTAGTAAACTAGGGGGTCTCTAGTGCTCTGCCTTCACCATCAAGTAAGGCATCGCCTGACATGCTCTACTATGTCCCTCTTCATGCCCTCCCACCAAAAGTGCTTGCGGAGGTCTCGATACATCTTGGTGCTACATGGATGTATAGAAAGTCTCGAACTATGCGCCTCATCCATGATATCTCTCCTCGACTCCTCATCATCTGAGACTCACACACGTTCCCCCTTCCATGGATGGATTCACGGACTCGGAATCTGTTGAATTCATTCTTCAAGCATATGTGGTAGAAGTCCTGGATCCTCTGATCTGTCGGTTGTCCTTGGATAATCTTGTCCCATAAGCTACTGTACTTCACTTGTACGGTCATTGCATAGGATGTACCCTCAAATGGATGCCACTCAGTAAGGGTAGTGAGCACATCTCAAGTCTGGAACCAAGCCGCTGAACCCTCAATGTGTGACCCCTTGCTTAAGGCGTCTGACACCACATTCTCCGTAACAGGGTGGTAGGAGATGGTACAATTATAGTCCTTCAACAACTCCATCCTTTGCCTTTGCCTCATGTTCAACTCCTTCCGATAAAAAATGTACTTGAGGCTCTTGTAGTCAGTGAAGATCTCAAATGTCATCCCGTACAAATAGTGGCATCATATCTTCAATACAAAGACTACGACCGTCAACTCCAAGGTGTGAGTGGGGTAGTTGTATTTGTGGTTCTTCAACTATCATGATGCGTAAGGCACAACCTATCCTCGTTGCATCATTAAATACTCAACCATTCCTTGGAAGCATCGATGTAAACCATGAAGTCTAATGTAGCAGAAAGAATGGTGAGGATGGACGTAGAAGTCAATCGCTCCTTGAACTTTCGAAAGCTCAACTCACATTTGTCACTCCAGACAAATGACATGTCATTCTGCATCAACCGGGTGGGGGGTACGACCAACTGGAGGAACTCCCTGACAAATCTCCTGTAGTGCCCGGCGAGACCATGGAAACTGCGGATCTCTGTAACCATCTTGGGCTGCTCTCAAGACACCACTGCCTTTATCTTGGCAGGGTAAACCGACACCCCTGCCCCTGAAACCATGTGGCCTAGAAATGCCACCTCAGAAAGTCAGAACTCTCACTTGCTGTAGTTGGCATACAACTGGTGTACTCAGAGTGTCTCAAGAATAGTGCGAAGATGAGATTCGTGCTCGTCATGGGAGTATACTAGAACATTATCAATGAACACGATCACGAATTGGTTCAAGTATGGACGAAAGACTCTGTTCATCAAATCCATGAATAGGGAAAGTGCATTCATAAGTCCAAAAGGCATCACCATAAACTCATAGTGACCGTATCTAGCATGTAATGCAGACTTCATTAAGTATGCATCCCTGATCCTTAACTGGATGGTATTTTGATCGCAGTTTGATCTTGGAAAACATCACTGCTCCCTGTAACTGATCAAAGAGGTTATCAATCAGTGGAAGTGGATAACAATTCTTGATTGTTTTCTTGTTCAGCTGTCTGTAGTCTATGCATAGCCTCAAGGATTCATCGTTCTTCACGAAGAAGACTGGTGTTCCCCATGGTGATGTACATGGGCGGACGAATCCTTTCTCCAACAGCTCTTGTATTTGCACTTTGAGCTCCTTGAGCTCAACAGGTGCCAACCTGTATGGAGGGATAGAAATTGGCTGTATCTAGCAATAACATGATCTCGAATTCTATCTCCCTTACTGGTGGTAGACCAGGTAAGTCATCTGAAAACACATTGGGAAACTCACACACAATCTAACATCCTTGATCATCTGATCCTGTATCGCTGAGTCTACCACGTAGGCAAGGTAGCCTATACAACCATGTCTGAGACAATGGCGTGTCCTCAAGACAGAGATGTACTCAATCTCGCTATCATGCGTACGCCCGTCAAACTGAAATGGCGACACTCCAGGTAAATGGAAGACCACCATCTTCCCGAAACAGTCCAAGTATGCGTGGTGCCTCTCCAATCAATCCATGCCTAAAATGATGTCGAAGTCCTCTAATTGAATCAACAGTAGGAAAGCGGGCATCTCATGCCCACATATTTATACGACTACATCATCTACTGCCTGACAGATAATAAACAATTGGTCCCCTGTGCCCTTTTTGTAGTATGGGGAAGCAACATCCATTGCATACTTGCTCAATGTAGGCACCGTCCAATGTGCAAGGAAGGAATGCCGAATGTGTAGCTCCTAAATCAAACAATGCATATAAAGAAAGCCCATGTGCTGAATTATACTTATGACGATCGATCCAGAAGCATGAGTCTGCTCTTGTGCCACTGCATTCAACTATCCTCGTGATGGCACGTTAGATCCCGCAACACTGGCTTTCTGTTGTGGGGCTCGTTGAAAGTCATGGTCTCGTCATCGGGATCTTGATCCTTGAAATTGTCCGGAAGATCCAACTGGTCTTCCACTCTGCTCCTGTGCACCCAAGCTGCTGGTAAGCAGTGGACATTGTGCCATGAAGTAACTCGGTTGCCTGCAATGGTAACACACACGACTGCCTTCCTGTGACAAGCTCCCTCCTGGAGCAAATCTATCGGCCTCAGGCCTACGGCTCTGTGTCTGCATAAGGGGGTAGGAAGAGACTGAACAACGACCTGCCAAGACCTGCCCCAAGGTAGGGGATGCTATGAACCTGCTAGCTGATGGTGTCATCGCGGTCGGGTGGTGGCGACGACCTCTACAGAACCGAGAGAAGTCCTTATGTGCGACTCTACTAGGATGGGATGGAGTCAACTGTGACCAACCTCTGTGTAACCTGCTCTGTGTAGCCTCCTACTTGATCGCCTTCACAGTATCCTCCTTGATGGTGCAGTCCAAAGTGGAAAGCTTATCCTGAACCTCCTCGCGCATACCACAGATGAACTTCTGCAAGTTGTCCTCTAGGTGAGCTGCCGTAGCAGGGGAATGATGAGACAACTTTGTATAACGGATCATGTATTTTTGGACCATCATCGACCCCTGTGTCAGCTCAGCGAACTCTCACTTCTGATCCAGTTAGAACTCTGTACGGAACTCGACCTCCCAAGTGATGGGCTCGGTCAGGTGCTCATTGATGGCTTTCCACCATCACTCTATATACCAATCCATCGAGTACTCTGCAAAAGATACTCAAGTGTCCTCGGGTGCATGTATCATCCTCAGAATCTTTGCCACCTATGCCATCCATAGAACCTTACGACCGTCCCCCTAAGATCCGGGTACTCGGCAATACCGATTCCACGCACATACATTCCACATTTGAAATCACATGATATATACCTACGCATGAGAAAATAAAACAAAATACTGGAATTTAAATTTCTTTCCAATCATAACATGTCCATCATTACATCTCATTACAATCACATCCATGTCCACAAAATCATTACATGTATGCATAAAAAAGTGTGTTCATACATACATTATACATCTCATGTCTCTCAACAAAACTACAAGTAAAGTAAAGCAATAAAAGCTACAACAAATATTGTATTACAAGAAAATCGTATAGCTGCACAAAAAAAAATACTTCCAAGCCGCTCGCTGCTGCAGCTTCTGCTGAAAACCCACGGATCCATACATAGGTACTTTATGAGCAAAGTTGACCAATATGTTGGAGTATATATGCGTCATTTGTGTAGATGTGTAATTGGATCCCTACAGGGTCCAATTACCACATCCAGTAATTTAGTCCCACATTTACCAATTGTACAATTTAGAGACTCAGCAGGGGCTATATAAGAAGCCCCATACCTCCTGAATCAGATGAGAGAAAGTTGAATACGACATACGACCCTTTGAGGCCTCTCCCGTGGTTTCATCCCGCTCGTTACTTAGGGAGTAGGGCTCCACGTAAAAATCTCGGTGTTTCTTCATTGTTTATTCTTTATCTCTGATATTACACTCCGTATTCTTCGTTTTCTAACATGATCTCAAACAATGTTCAGGAAAGCGTCCGAGTATACCGCATACTTTGCCGCATACATAGATGCAGAAGCCCCATTGCTCTGAGTATGACTAGATCGGGCTCTAAGCGGGTCAGGCCGCATACTCGATCGAGTATGCCGTATAGGCGGCCGTTGTTCAAATAAAAACTTTTTAGAAACCTAACATCCTTAACCTGACACGACACCCCTGGACCCTAATCAAAACTCGAACCCCTCGCATACCCTCGCACCCCCTCTCACCCCCAACACCCGACCCGACGAGCCCTAACTTTGCGCCTCCGCCAAGTCGCCACCCTCTATCGCCCTCTCGGCTCCACTCGACGCTCGTTTCCACAGTCCTTGGCTCCGCCAACACCTCCAGCTCCGCACCTCCTCCGCACCTCCGATCCTCCGCCACACCACATCTGTGCCTTTGCCTATCGCTCACGAGCCCCCTCGCTCCCCTCGCCGCCACCAACACCTTCGATCCTCCGCGACTGCCTCCACGGTGATTTGTTATTTATCAACAATTTAATTTTCTTATAGTTTATTTATTCCTTTTCCTTTCTGCTAATACCTAAGAAGAGATATTGAGCGAACAAGTGCATGCAACCTCGAGTGTATTATTAGAGATCTGTCTCCCAAGGATGCCCTCATTAGCAGAACCCATGATAAAATCTTTGCGTCTTTAAGTTTTCTTACATGGACATGCCTAATCTTTGCGTCTGGTATCAATGCTTGCTCTGGTGCTCGACAATGCAATGTTTTGCACTGTTTGTTTATGATGGATTTCAATATAGTTTTTATATTAGTCCGCTGTTGTACACGTGACCTTCCCTTTATCGTGATTGGTCTTTTCAATTCCAACAAAATGTTCAGCACTTAAAAAATTTAATGCCACATTCAAAATTGGGAAAAGGGAATATGCACCAAGGTGCATGTAATTTTACATGCACCGGCATTTATATCTTCCACGTTTTTTTACTTTTTTGAAAAATATCACCATGTATATTCATCCCTATAACCCTCTTATATGTCATTCCAATTTCGTTAGATTCAGAGATTCCTATGCTTTCCATCTAGAACATGTAATTTTAACGGTCTTAAAATTGCTGTAATCGACCTGTTCTAGATGGAGGGTATATGAGTCTCTGTTTCTGACGAAATTAGAATAGCATAGTGGAGGGATATATAGATGAATATACATGGTGATATTTTTCAAAAATGTAGAAAAATGTGGAAGATATAAGCCTCGGTGCATGTAAAATTACATGCACCTGGGTGCATGCTCCCCAACCCCTTCAAAATTATATATTATTGCATTCGTCATTGTCTCTCTCTCTGTATATCACTTCATCAATATCATTAACAACCGCATACCCCTCTTTCTTCAACAATTGCTAAGATCTTAAATGTGGTATCTGGAATCACATCTTGCAATGTACAAATTTTCAAAGTCACCATCATCAAAGTTCCCTCTTCCTCCATCGTTGCACTCGTAAGTCGCAGCCGTAGCGCCATTGCGACCTACATACTTTTTGATATCCAACATCTAGACTATCGTTCCCGTATCTCCAACCCAGCTACCTATGTTACTCGAACTCTGGTAATTTTCACTTATTATCTCGAAAAAATAGTTTTTAATATGAAAGATCTTCTATAATGTGTTTTGTTTGTGTTACAACTTCCATTAAGGTCTGATTTCAGTAATATGTCGATTAATTGTTTAAGTACGGTGATATTATCATGGTATGGTTGTATCCATCATACAAATATTAGTTAGAGTTCTCAAGAGGCTGAAACCACCCCCATGTCAGTGACTGAATTTGATTTAGCAATTCTTCTATAGACAACATTCATTCGAATCGAATCAGAATCATTGCAAAGAAAATAAAAAGTTCTAAATAGAGTTGTAAAATTACACTTTCTATTTTCATTGAAAAATTCTTCATGTTAATGTTTGATGTAAAAAGTTTGATTTGTTTTAAATATTTGATCTTCTATGGCAGCAATGACCTCTCAACCAAATTCTGAAGTTGTTGGAGATGCATTATCGAGCCTTCATGTCCCGTAGGAATCTACTGATCTCGGTTGGAAATATGTGTTCTTCGCATCAAAGACTGATTCAAATACAGTCACATGTGCACTATGTGGCAAGATCGTAAAAGGTGGTATAAATAGAATGAAGCAACATCTAGCACATTTCAAAGGAAATGTATCATCTTGTCCAAAGGCTGACTTTGAAATAAGAAAAGAAATTAAGGATTACTTCGACAATACAAAAAAGGAAATGGGATAAATCAAAAGATATGTAAGAAATGAGGGATGGAGTTGCTAATTTATTCATGGGTTCAAGTTCAACTCTACATGAAAGAGAGGAAAAACAACAGAAAGTGTCAGAATCAACTGAAGAATGCAAAATGCATCAAAGTTCAATCAAAGATACATTTTTTACGGAACAACATGCACGAGTCAATAAGTATGTAGCCAAGTTCTTCGACGACTGCCAAATTCCATTCAATGTGGTCACCCACAAGTCCTTTATTCGTATGTGAGGCAATTGGTCAACATGGACCTAGATACAAGCCTCCCTCTTATTATGAGATCTCGGAGTCATTGTTGAATGATGAAGTTGAGGAGACTAAGACGTTCATAAGCAGTCATAAGGAGTCTTGGAAGAAGGATGGTTGTTCCATCATGACGGATGCTTGGACAGATATGTGGGGTAGGAGTATCATGATTTTTTGTGTGAATTTTGAGTCGGACACATGCTTTTTAAAGTCTGTTGAGTCCCACACTGCAGAGTATATATCCAAGTTGGTGGATGAAACTGTTCAAGAGATTGAAGTTGATTTGTTCAAGTCGTCACTGATAATGCATCGGCCAATTTAGCCGCTAAAAGGATACTTATGACTAAGTATCGAAGGATCTTTTGGTCTTCATGTGCAGCTCATTGCATAGATCTTATGCTGGAAGAATTTGGGAAAGAATCCAAGGTCAAAAATGCAATTACCAAGGCAAGATCTCTCACTACATTCATCTATAGTCATGCGAGGACCCTAAGCTTGATGATGCAATTTACACAAAAAGGGAGAGATTGTACGACCAGGACAAACAAGGTTTGCTACAACATTTCTCACTCTATAAAGTGTGATAGACAAAAAAGAGAAGTTGAAATTAATGTTCTCGTCTGATGAATGGAGGCAATGCAAGTGGTCAAGGACAAAGAAAGGAAAAATGTCTTCATATATTGTTTTCAGTGCTGCATTTTGGAGCCAGGTGTCTATGACCTTGAAGATTTTCTCTTCCTTAGTTTACGTTTTGCGCATTGTTGATGGGGATCAAAGACCATCCATGGGATTTGTATATGGTTCATTATTGGATGCTAGAAAGGCAATGATGTCAGTGTTCAAAGATAATGAAGCACAATACAAACCTTTTATCGACAACATTGATTCAAAATCAAAGGGTAGGTTGGATAGCCCTCTTCATCTTGCTGCTTATTTTCTTAATCCATATTACTACTATAGTGTCATTGAAAAGGGGGGCTATGTTGTGGATGGCTTCATGCAATGCATGGAAATCTTTTATCCTGATTTGGAAACTCAAGATGTAATCGCATCAAAGGAATTGATCTTGTACAAGAATGCAAAGGATCTTTTGGCAAGTCGTTAGCTGTGAAACAAAGATCGACACTTGACGACCGTTTTAGGTCGGGTATTGTGATTATTTCATATTAATTATCATCATCAGTTTAGTTTTTTATAGGATACTTTATTTCTTAAAATATCTCATATATAAATAATTGGTGGATGCTATATAGTGGAGAGAATCCTCATCTAACGGCTATGACAATGAGGATTTTGAAGTTGACATCCTCCTCTTCTGGATGTGAAAGGAATTGGAGCATTTTCTCATCGGTAATTCAAAGTCTATTGCTAGTACTTGCCATTTATAAATAGTGAATGTAATGATATATTGTTTCAATTGTAGATTCATACAAAGAAGAGGAATAAACTTGAAATCAAGAGGTTGAATGATTTGGTATTTGTTAAATTTAACTCAAGATTGAGAGAGCATCATATGGCAAAAGGAAAGGATCCATTAGTTTTCAAGGATCGTAATAATGTAAGTAAGTGGATTGCAGAAGGAGGAGAGGAAGAGGTGTTTCCAGGATCAAGATTAACATGGAACCTTGTAGCTGAGGCAACTGGTGCAAAAGATCTTGTGCAACATAGACGGAGTCAAAGAATTGTTGATGCATCACGGCCTACTACACTAGAAGATGATGATGAAGCTGATGAGTTTACAACTGATGAATAAAGTGATGAGAACCCTATTCCACAAGTGGAATTTGAAGATGAATGACAATCAAAATGAAGCTTTTAGTTGCTTTATGTTTTTGGATGCTTTATTTTTTGGCATTTTGAATGTCCTTGTTTTGAGAGCATATTTGTATTTATTGTAAACACTTGGAGGAAGGCATGTTGCCATATGCTCTTTCAATTGATGTTTTTGCTCATTTGACTCTATTTTGTTTTATCCGTATAGTTTTGTTCCTTGTACCTTCAATTCTTTATTAATATAATCATGAAATATATTATTTAGAGGATATTAACATAATATTAAAAATGTATTTATATTTCTAATAATAAAAAATATCAAACCTCATAAAACTGCGTACTCTCCCACATACCGCATACTCTCTATGTAGTGATCCCTCCGACTGAATACCACATACCGAGTTCCTTAACATTGGTATCAAAGCGAGTTCGATTCTCGAGGATTTATTTCTGTTCATGATTTGTTCGAGATACGATTTTAGTGTTTATCATTAAAGATTATTCTGAAGATTATGCATATTCATCTGTTGTTTGAAGATCTGCATGATCAGTTAAAGTTCCAGATTTAGTTCCAGGGTTAAATTTTTGGAACCCTGATTTTAGCAAGGGATTCTAGCAAGTTTCCATTATGTAAGTCATTATTTACGCCAAATATTTGATGGTTTTCTGAAACCCTAATTATGAACGGCTTCTTTTCCAGTAGTTGTCTAGTGACGACAACAAAACCCTAGCCGCATCTCATGGTAGTGACACACCACTTTCACGCAACCTTCTAGGTGGTTGTGGCTGCACCCTCCAGATCCTAGTTGACCCTAGAGATCTCCATCTCTAGGCCGAAGTGACTTCCTCCAAGCCATCAACTTCTAGACAGAGCTCCAGACGGCGGCACTCCTTGCATAATCCTCCAGGTAGCCATGTTGTCGAGCCGTGTGGCACCTCAAGTCATGCCACCATCTCCAATGGCACCGCTGTCCCCTTCCCCTTCTCGTGGTTCTCCAACAGACGGTGAGATCCCCACCCTTGTACGAGTTATCCCTAGGCGCAAGGCCCATCAACCCTCAGGTGGAGGCGTATGACCTCCCAGATCTTCAACATCGTCCTCCAGCACCAGAAGGAGGCTGCTCTAGAGCAACGACACCACTGCTAGGATCCTCTCGAGCCGCACGCCCTCCAAGCAGCATCTCCAGGAAGCGATACAACCCTCCATTGCATCTTCAAAGAAGGCGACGCCCCCCACCCCTCTAGCCACAGCTCCAAGGGGCGCGCGAAGCCCCATCGTGCACAAAATCGTGGGTGGCGGAGCCCATCACGCGCAAACACTTGATGGTGAGCCTTCTCCCCATCAATGACATCCTCGATCTAGGAGGGTCCCCAGAGGCGACAACAAAAGAAGCATTCCCATCGTGGGAACCTTAGTTGGTGAAGACAAATAAAGGCCCTGATGGACCTTTAATTAAAGGGAGGAGGGCTTCTCTAGGTAAAAAAAGGAAAAAAAGGCCTCCTGGTGCAGTTCGTCCCAAGTGAGTCAAGAAGAAAAAAAAATCAAAAAATGGGAGAAGGGTCTTGCGAAAAAATTTTGGGGCTTGTTTGCATAAAAAATGCAATGAAACAACTATAAAAATGGAGTAGCGAAAAAATGATTTTTAAAAAATGGAAAAAATGTTATCGGCTTTTGTGGTTTTTGTTTTCCATTTTCTTGTCTTCTCTTAACTTATATCAATGTCATTGTTTTCCGACAAGTGTGGGAGAAAGGGGGAGTATTGTGTAGAGTTACATGTCACATTCAGATTCTTCAGGTCAGATTTTTAGACTCTACAGAGACTGTTCCGATTCAGACTCCACGTTCTGATTGGTTCCAAGTCTTTTGACGTGCACATGTATGCGATTATCAATTTTGTATGGTCACCATCTTTGTTTTTTAGTCTCAGAGTTTTCATGTGAACCATAGTGACTCCATAGTAGAGATCCCATTCTCTATGCCATGTAAGCTAGTGTTTTCATGTGGTTTCATAGGAACTCCAGAGTAGAGATCCCATTTTATTAGCCAGCGTGGGAGAGACCTAGTTCTCCGATGAGGAGACTTTCAGACTCCATTCTCCATGGACCGTGAACTCCGACAAGGATGTTTCCATGGCCTTTTCAGTTTGGCCCTTCAGAGATTGAGCGGTTATCCACATGATTCGGTCTTCTATATGTGGCGAGCCAAAAAACTCTGACGAGGAGACTCTTTTCAGTTTCTGTGACTCTGACGGGCACAGTACAGAGCACACGTTCTCCGACGAGGAGACTTAGTTCGATTCACACTCCAACCCGTTTGTTCCTCCTCACCTACACAACATGAGAAGCAACGTCCTCGATAACAACCGATAGTTATGTATGTGTTGAGTTGACACTGTATGTAGTATCTTGTAGTGTGAGTTTGAAATTTCTTTCTGTTTGTCCAAGCTGAGCATTGCATGCTCCAACTTGAGGGGGAGTGTTGGAGTATATGCATCACTCGTGTAGATGGGTAATTGGATCCTTCCAACGTCCAATTACCACTTCCAATGATTTAGTCCCGCATCTACCAATTGTGGAACTTGGAGACTCAGTGACATCTATATAAGAAGCTCCATACCTCCTATATCAGATGAGAGAAAGTTGAATACAACATACGACCCATTGAGATCTTCTCCCGTGTTTTCATCCTGCTTCTTACTCTGGGAGTAGGGTTCCACGTAAAAATCTCGGTGTTTCTTCCTTGTTTATTCTTTTATCTCTGATATTATGCTTCCACATTCTTCATTTCCTAACATAGTACGATATAAAAATTAAAACAAACAAGATATAATTAAAAGTGTACAAAAGAAACAACTGGGTAAACCGACCTCACAAAGAGATAAATTCTAGTCATTATTTGATATGGATCAACCAAGCTTTGTGGATAGTTTGTGATCTTGGTCCGGGAGACACCTCATACTGATTCTAAGGTAAGAAGAAGGCCTTAGGGTTGTGCCTTTGTAGGCATGCGGTGGGGTACAATGTATCCTAACTAACTTCCCAACTCATCCACTCGGCTTCACTTATAAGATTGTAACTCCAATTCCCAAAGCAATTTCCAACCCTCGAATCATCGTGAACCGTCCAAGTCCACTACCCATGTGTAAGAGTCCACTGTGGCACATGACATGAGTCACTGTACTGATTACCAAGATTGTTCTTACCCACGACTAACCCAATCCTCCTTATGCACAAGAGACTCGTATCTCATTCTTGACTTCGATTAACCATATTTACCGGAACTCCCCTTTTAATATTCTCACTCAGAATAGTAACCAATGTGATTTACACCAGCCAATACAAGAGTGTTAACTCTAAATGAACAAGCGAAACACTAGGCCGCCGACCATGACTACGCGGTACGCTCTCGAAGCACTGGGCTAAAGGCACACAAGTACTATGGCCGAACACCGCCAAATTTACACCTGTGTGTGCTAAGCAACATGTCCTCCAACCGTCGCAACTACATAGTAGCGGTTGGGATCGCGGTCATCTAGGCTTCTAAGTTCTACCCAGGGCCCCTAGGGTGCATGCCCCTCTCTCGGCAGCACCTAATTCCATCAACCCGAACACCGTGCAATCTCATCCATCTATTCAATTCTTATCCCACAATATATTCGAAAGACTCCTACTCCGTGAGAGATTTTTGTGTGTGATTATGATTCGTAGTGATAAAACACGTACTTTATGAATCTCCAACAGGACAGTTGAAATATGAAAAAACACTATATAAAAGAAGGATATTTTACAACTCGCATTTCTCTAAAGCCTTATCTATCCCAAGATATCCAACATATAAAGTGCACAAAACCATTTTTTCCCATTAAGACATGAAGTCATCCTCTCTAGTGAATAAGAACTCTATAGAAAAAATGCTGAAAGCAACATCCTTGAGCTAGAAAAAGAGTAACAAAATAATCGGGTTTACGAAATCGAGAAGAAATATATATGATTGATCTGAAACATTCGAGAAGCATTTCCTCTTAAACTTATAAGAAGCCATTTCCAATGCAATTTCCTTTCCCCTTCATTTTTTAAAACATTGAAACAGGAAGTCATCTTATGTACCGAATAAGCATTCTTAATTGTGAACTGCTCATGCCCTCAAGTTCTTCGGTATTTTTTTGCTTTCAGCATGTCAATTAGAGATGCCTTGTGTAGGCAGGCAGGATCCCTGTGTAGCCTTCTAAATCTTTTACTTGTAATTTATTCCTTGATTTACCCTGTAAATGTCTGATAGAAGCATATCTGAATGCATTGACGATTGCCTCATTTATGTTTGATGTATCTCACTAGAGACTTCCTCCTTTTTCAGCCATACTCTCCATTTCATAAAGAATTGAATCATATTGCTTTAAAAAAGAGAGAATCTATTCCAGTTCTGCACCCTGAATCACGAATGTTGTTAGACATTCTACAGTGGTTGGAACTCCGAGATTTCCAGTCCGCATGAGATTCCAACTTTGACTCGGTTGTTTTTTTTGAAGTAGCGGCATTGGTCCAGAGAGCAGCATTATATTTGGTAACAATAGCATTACCACCACGACAGGATTTAATTGCATGTATAACACTAATGCGTGTCCTCTAAAATCAAATCAGGGTGAAATTTTGTGTACCACAACCACCTAATAACATGCTGTGGATGCTCGGGGCTCTACAATATTAAAATGCACATGACTAAGAATAGCGTGGAAATCAACAACAAGATGAAGCGGAAACATCGGTACCTAAAAAAGACCATTTCATCAGTTTCTTCACCCGCGAAGAACAGCTCGCTCGGCGCTTCGCTGATGATAAGGACCGACACACGAGGATGACCTCGACCTTCTCTACATGGTGACGGCTTCGGATCGCCGATCCGATGTGCTTTGGCGAGCTCCGGTGACGCTCCGACGAGGGGGAGGGAGGAGGGATGGTGCTGATCTTTGTTTGGATGTTTTGGGAAGAGGGGAGGTTGCTTTTATGCAGTTCATCCCGGATTCAGTCCCGAGTTCGGATCCGAATTTGACCCGGATCCCGTCTCGCTAAAATGAACGTAACTCATGCTCCCAAATTCGGATTTTTGCGTTATTGAACTTGTTGGAAAGGTCTCGACGAACTCTACGCGATGGAGTGTTCATTAAAGTTTTTTGGATACTTGATAAGAGCAATTTTTAAGAAGTTCAAGTCTTAATACGAGGGGTCTCACAGTCCTAAAAGGATAAAGACTCTTGGTTAACTTCCACCTTGTCCTAGTTGATGCCCTAATTGTTGTCCTAATTGATGTCCTAATTGGTTGTTGCATTATCTTCATGATAATTTAATTATCATAATTAAAAAATTTGCGAGAGTTACCTCACAACATAACTCCAATTTACATTTAATTTCCAATGTAAATCTAATTCATATTTATGCCTTGAAATAATATATAAATCATATTCATATACATAATTATATATTAATTATTATGAGTCAATATGCATATTAACTAAATATATTTTATGTGGATCATATCACAAAACTTGGGATATACACATGATAATAACAATTATTATCATATTATTGATATCGTTAAGTACGAGTCTTAATCTAATTAGGAATTATGAGCAAAAATCTCTTATCCTTGGAGATAATTTTAGAGAGATCATACTATCCACGCATAGTAACTTGAAACTTGGATAACTATCCAATTTCAAGATTTATACCTCTTTTGGCGAAATGTGTGGCCTACAATTGTTGAGCTCGAGCTAAAATGATTCACACTCAACGAAATGCATTATAGTCTCCATGAGTTGGAGAATATATCAATGAGATGAACCCAACTTCTTTAGCCATTTCTAATTGTACTCCAAATCATTTAGAGCTTAGAAACGAGCTCAAGGAATGTGTTTATCTCTATTTCCATTATCATTTCACTTTTTAACATTTGGACATTGAAGTTGGAATTGGACATTGGATTCAAATGAAACGAGACTTAGTCCAGTTAATTCTCAAATCATTTAGCCAAGAAGCGGATCCACTAAATTCCATCTAGTTTCATCATTCTTTGAAATGGAAGTATCATGATAGATGATCTATTAAGATGCTTTGATCTTAAGTATTCTAAATACTCATTCATCCTTTACACTGAAGACTTTGATACATCAGAAGTTCAAATCCTAGTTTGACCGTTTCTTCGAAACATATCAATGAATTTCTCATTTGATAAGTGAGTAACAATAATAATTATATACTTTCTAAAAGCACATATCAATATCTCAAATTCATGTCTTATTCATAACAAGACAACCATGCATGGAATTCACTACGACAAATTACCTCAAGAGTGAGCTCTGTCTCCCGATTCATCAAGTATGAACTTGTATGATTCCTTTGAGAGATCATCATATATCTTCATATCCAAACTAACTCGTCGGCATATGGACCTCGTTAGGCCGCCATCCTATTAGTCTGTCAAATGTGCACACTCAGGCATGTAGACGTATATATGTCTCTAGATAAAGGATGGGTGCCTGATCGTGATAGTTATGGTTCAGGTCTCTGTTTACCTTGACCTCATCAAGTCAACTCTTTGACTTGATTATTCCGACGCATACGAATCACTATTCTTACGCAGAGGGCTTGCATCAAGAATTCAGTTGGAAATCAATCGTTAGACAAAGATTGCCATCTCTTTCTTAGGAAAGATCACAAGTTAAAGTCAATTATATCCTCCCAACTGCATGGTATTCCATTAGCTATGGTACAAAATCCTAATTGTACAAATGGACCTTAATATTAAGTGCATTAAAAAACAATCATTTCAGGTGGACATGATAAACCAATAACTTTTATTGCATTAATGGATCATTAAGGGCATACAAGTTCAACAATCTTCCACTAGCCCTTAGAGCCATTCATGTATTATATTCTAGTTGAATACCTTTTGAGTCAACAACTTGGTTAGCGGATCAACATTGTTGTCGGCAGAGGCAACCTTGGTAATCCGTCTACCCTAAGACTTGAAGATCATTATCTCCATAAACCAAGATGTAGTCTTGAGTTCTTAGGTGCTTGAAGATGCTCTTCATTACGGTTTAGTGTTCCTCTCCATAGCATGATTGTTAATAACTTAGCACTCCCACTGCATGACAAATATCTGATCTTGTACACATCATGGAAACCATTGCTTTCTTCTCCTCAATCATTTGAAGAGCCATTCCTTTAGATAGGTGAATACGATGCCTCAAGGGAAGGAAGTCTTTTTTGGAATTATTCATATTGAATCCTTCCAAGATCTTCTTGATATATCCTTGTTGTGATAGTACCAAAACCCTCTTTTCTCTATTTCTGAACAACTTCAGATCAAAGATATAAGAGGCTTCTCCAAGATCCTTCATCTCAAAAGTATAGGACAACTAGATTTTAACACCAGTCATCATCCCTGTACCATTCGTAATGATAAGGATGTCATCTATATAAAGCACAATGAACACGATGACGCTCCCACTAAGCTTCTTGTACACACATGGTTCATATGGATTCTGCGTGAAATCATAACTCTTTATGATTTCATAGAATCGAATGATCCAACTACGAGAAGCTTGTTTGAGCCCATATGTGGATTTCTTTACCTTACACACTTTACCTTCCTCAGCTTTAAAGCCTTGAGGCTGCTCCATATAGATATCCTCCTCGATGTATACATTGAGGAATGCTGTCTTGATATCCATCTGCCAGATGTCATAGTCAAGATGTGTAGCTATAGCTAGCAGTGCTATGATGGATTTAAGCATGACCATGTGAGAGAATGTCACATCGTAATCGATGCCTTCTCTCTCTATGTGTATCCCATGGCTACGAGCCGCGCTTTGAAGGTCTCTACCTTCCCATCAGGTTCCCTCTTTCTCTTGAAGATCCATTTACACCCAATGGATTTTACCCTTTTAGGTGGATCTTCGAGAGTCCATACACCATTCTTGTGCATGGAGTCTATCTCATATTTTATTGCTAGCATCCAACTATCCATGTCACGATCACTCAAAGTTTCATCAAATGAAGTTGGATAATCATCAAGCTCTTTTGATACATGGAATCGGTACCTTTCGGGCTGTCTTACAACATTAGAACTCTTTTTAGGAGGTACGATCATGTCTTTTTCAATTATCTCTTCAGTTTATGGTGTGGGAACTTCATCGATCTCGTCAGACTTGATCAGTCTCTTGACTTCATTATTTTCTTGACTTATAAGGAATTCATCTTCCAGAAATTTTACATATCTAGAAAAAAATACCTTTAAAGTCTCATGATCATAAAGTTGGTATCCAATACCATTCTTTACATATCCAATGAAGTAACACTCTATAGGACGAGATTCTAACTTGCTTGCATCCTTGTTTTTAGCATGGACCAAACGACCCCAAATCTTCAAGTGTTGTACACTCGTCTTGGTACCATACTAAAGATAATGAGGGGTTTTAGATAAAGATTTAGATGGAATCTTGTTGAAGACACTGTACATCCTCAGAAATTAAGAGGTAAGTTTGTTTTACTCATCATTGATCTCACCATGTCCAACATGGTTTTGCTACATCTCTCTGCAACTCCGTTGCATTGCGGAGTACTTGGAGGTGTGAGATTGGAAATAATTCCTCTCTCCTTAAGGCACTCTTTGAATTCATCTGAGAGGTATTCGCTACGACGGTCAAATCAAATTTGTTTTATCTTCTTTTTAGTTTAGTTCTTAACCGAAGTCATGAACTGTTTGAACTTTTCAAAAGCTTCATTTTTGTGCCATCACAAGAAGACAAAATCATACCACAAGTGATCATCGGTAAAGGTCACATAATATTGATATCCATTTTGAGTCGCAGTATTAAAATGACTGCATACATCAGTATGTATAAAATCACGTATACCTTTGCATCTTTCGCCTCTCTTTGAGAAGGACTCCCTAGACATTTTCACACGAATGCAATGTTCACAATTCAGTAAATCACGGATTTCTAGGAAATTTAGAGGTTCATCCTTTACTAGTCTATAGATCCTATCAACAGACACATGCCCGAGTCTTTGATGCCAGATCATAGTTAAATGATGTCCATCATCTCTTGATCACTTAGGGTTTATTATTAATAGTGGTATTGACATTCATGACACATTCATGCATGTTCAATTCATAGAGTCCACCTGCGGTTAGAGAACCATCTGTTAGAAAATTACCACAATGATTATGATAAGTTAATTACAGAATAGGAAAGTATATCAATGTCTAACTAGGTTAGATACATATAGTATGTTCCTTCTAACGTCTAGTATATAGAGTCAATTCCAAATATCTAGGACTCTCCCACTAGATAATGATAGTCTACAGGTTCCAATAGCGACCGCTGCAATAGTTGCATCTGATCTCATATAAATGAATATCTCCCATCGATGAAGTTATCTTCTGTCTTGAAACATATGCTACTGATTGCATGCATTCAGTGTTGCAGAAGACGGTATTCGGTATTTAGTCGGAAGGGTCACTGAATAGAGAATAATCGGTATTCGGGCGACTATTCAGAATTATTCAATTTTGTATTTTTTAATATAAAAATTATTTATAATACATATATTCTTATATTTTTATACATATATGGTCATTATTTAACATGAATCCAAGATAAAAGTACCAATCAATATAATAGACATATTGAATTTGACATTTGTGGCGATACCGTGGTAAAATGTAACCCATAAATATTGAAAATTGAAAATAAAAATAATAAAAATATGAAGAGTCAAACTCCAGTCGACCACATAGTCGGGCTAGTCGGCCGAGTAGTCGGCCGACTATTCGGTCGGGCTGACTATTGCCCGACTGGAGGTCTGTTCAGTCGGGTACCCCACCGCACCGCATAGTCGGACCGACTATTCGGGATAGTCGGCCGACTATTGCAACACTGCATGCATGAATAGAAGTACCAAAATCAACAACCCAAATTCCTTCTCATCCTACGAGTAAGTTGGTTTCGATGATGAATGTAGAATTGTTATTTGCCAGAGTTATATCTTTGTCCTTCTCTAAATACATTAGTTAGGCATTCTGGAGGTTACTCTTTCAGAATCCTGCCTTATAGTAGTGATGGTAGACATCCATCTCCATGGATGTAAGATGTGTCGAAACTGTTGGACATGCGAGCCCTCGGCGAGCCATTATGCAATAAATGTTATTGCGAATATCATTCCCTGATCTGAAATAAAGAATAATTAATTTGCATAATAGGTCCCTTAGTACAATTAGGGTTATATACCATGGTTATCTTAATGATCATACAGCTGTTGATTCAATTATTGAATCATAGAGGCTGGTGCTTGGATGAATATCTAAAGAGTATGTACATTTGGCAGACCGATAGGTTGACGGCCTAACCAAGGGCTATATACCGGCGAGCTGGTATGCATATAAGGGCATATGAGCAATGCGATCTCTCAAAGGGATCATACAGGTTCACTACTGAACCAGAAGGCATGAGCTTACTCATGAGATATTGGGAAGAATCAAATTCCGTGCACGGTCGTCTCGCATTGGAAGCTTGACTGAATTTGTAAGTTTGATATATACTTTTGGAAAGTATATGATCAAGACCTATGTATGATATATGCTTTTGGAAAGTATATGATCGATAACAAATCCCAATGATCAAATGAGAAACTTATTAATAAAACCCTGAAGAAGACAGTATAAAATTGATCTTGATCTTCGGGTTGATCATAGGTCTTCCAGTATGCAGGATGTACAGGTATTTGCAATACCTGAGGGTGATGTGATCATAAACGATTATATAACCATGACGCTTCCATTCCGAGGGAGTGATGAAACATGTCTGGATTTTAGTGACTCCTTTCAGTAGAGAAGCAATCTGATCTTAGTCCAAGTGTTGGACATTGGTCTGAATGAGATTCAGATACAATGAGAAGATTGGATTTGCGGTCTTGATTTAATCAAGCATCTATGGGAGGTTCGTAAGATCTGGATTTGAGATATGATCTCAATATCCAAGTCACTTTACATGGAACAATACAATCGCCCTGTCCTTATCTCCAAGTATCTGCAGAGAAAGCACATTATTCTTGAAAGGGTTCGAGAATAATTCATTGATGAATTACATATCCAAGCAAGAAGGACTTGATGATTAAATGAGATTTAATGATCAAGCATAATATGAATGGGATTCATATTGTGAGAATAATTATCCAAGATAATTAAATGGGATTTAATTATCAAGTATTGGAGAATGTGGATAATACTATCCATGATATTTGTGTATTATAAATATGATTTATAATATACATATATTGAAGAGAGAGAATTTTTGTAAATAGCATTTGTTAATTATTAATGTGGATTGGATGCACATTAATTAATTAATTGAAAATGTAATTTACAAATTAGTTTGGGTTGTGAATATGATTCACATATTTATCAATGGCATGATTGAAGTGTTTACAAATTAATTTGGAATTAATTTCGTGGATATTTTTAATAATGATTATCACAAATACATTGAGAAATAATAATATAAAATAAAAGGGAGATAAATAACCACCAAATGAGGTGGCATCACCAATGACATAGTCAAAGGTGACACCCCCTCATTTTTAGGAGGTAATTTGTTATCTCCCCTTTATTATATTGTTATCTCTTAATAATTAATTTATGTTAAATTAAATTATGTTGATAATATTGCAACATATATTTAATTTAAATATAAATCAATGTTGTTGGGTTTAGCCAACAACAATCATAGCCATTAATTATTACCCATGGTCGTTGGATATATGTACCCCATGATGGATTGAGATCCATTGGATCCTAAACTAATATAAAAGGAGGGCTAGCCTAGCCTTTCTTGGTACATTACTTAGAGTTGTAGAAGCCTACTACTCTCTCTCTCTCATTCTCGCCCTCTCTCTTTTTCTTCTCTATCAAGTCGCCGTCCACTTTGTGTTGAGAAGGAGAGACTCTCGCCTTCGACGACTCGGGGATCTCCTTCTTCTTTGGGGCGACTTGCTCTAGAGGAAGACGACGGATTTCGTTTGACGAAAGCATGGGATTCATTGCTTGGATCTTCATCGAGGATTGCGGGAGGAACGCGACTCATCATCGCGCCCGCAAGTGCGTTCTTCGTGGATCGGACTTAAGACAAGAGGATCTCTTGTTTGGGATCTCACGATTACAACCACGCTGCAAGAGGTATTCCTTGTACTTTGTGGTTAGATGAAACGATCCGAGAAGTGTTCTCGTGATCATGTGGTTTCATCTTTAGTTTAAAAAAAAATTTAATTTCCGCCGCATCTAGCGACTACTGCGACTAGTTGCTCCGATTGCATACGATGCGATCGACATGCTTACGTGATGCGCTTAAGGATTCTCAATATCCTTCAAGTGGTATCAGACCCCGGTTGAATAAGGTTTTGGATATGATCCATAGACCTAGGACGACTTGGGTTTGAAAGGGTTGCGAAATTTTTACTGCATTTCAATTTTCGCGCCTCTGTTTAATTGAATTTTTCAGCTCTGTTTAAATTATTTAAACATGAAATTTTCAATTGGATTTTGTTCCCCATTAATTAAGGAAACCATAGGATATGAGTTTACGAAATTTGAATTTCATTTGCTCAAGATATGCCTTTTGAATATGCATATGCGGATCTAATCGTGATTAATGAGTTAATTTCTGTTTTGATCCGACTCGAAATGCGTGAATTATCACTTGGGTTCTTTAATAAATCAAATTGGCAATCTTAGGAAATTGTTTTTGCATTTTTTGGATTTAAATTGATCAAGATAAGTTAATTTTAGTACTGCTGGAAATTGACATCTTTTGATCTGAACCTTGTGATAAGTCATTCAAATATGATGATGAAAATTAATTGTTAATTTTCTGAAATTATTTATGATAAATATTTGTGAAATATTTAAAGAGATAATTATTTCATTGAATGACATTTGCCTAGACCATAATGATAAGATAATTGATCTTAATCATTGGTTGATATGAATTCATCAACAAACATTGATTTCATGAAAAACCTTAGTTTATCCTACAATAGTTGTAGGACAACTTTTACATGAAAAACCCTCTTGCTTGAATAGGACTGGGGATTTGTTTAGCAAATCTCCTTATAATATAATCAAAATTGTTTTGATGTATATTATATGGTATAATTTCAGTTGAAAAACCGATGAGCATCTCGAAGTACATGATGATCTATCTGGTATTATCCTTTCCTAAGGTGGATATGATGCCTAGTCAGAGAGCATTGGGGTCGCGGGTTGCAACGTATGTGGTCCGTCCTACTCTCGTCGGTACTGGCCATGACAACAGGTAAGGACTCGATAATGCCGGAAAGGTCAAAGTGTATTTTTCTAATTATTAAAATACGAATAATACGTACTTTGAGATTATACCTACTATTCAAGTAATAATCAAGTTTGTTGATTGATGATTGGATTGGTGATTAATTTAATGTGATTAAATTAATTATATCCAATAAACACTCTATTATGAATAGATGTGTATTTTCCTTGGAAGAATTAATTATGTGAATATGATTCGCGATAATTAATTATATAATTTGAATAAGAGATGGAGGATCACATAAGTGACATCCATGGTCTCTCGTCAAGGCAAAGAATTCCGTCGCCAGTTGTTGTATATAGGAGACGCCTGTCCGAAGTGACAGATCCTATATATGATTTAATTGGATCGGGTTCTTTGCTTCTCGAAAGAGTAAGGCCGTATACGTAGTGACCCCAATATCGGGTCCTCATATTATTGGGGCGATATTGGATTGCGTATAGCGAGTTTTAAGCATGTTGACGGCTGGTTCAATTAATGACGGGTCAACATCATCTTAAGGATGGTGGGCCTGGGTGTTAAAGACCGAATTGGGAGATGCAAGTTGGACTAGCGAGGCGGAATGTGTTCCCGCTTCTTTTTATCGGAGTCGCAGGTTCTCATATTATTGGGATGTGACAAAGATAGGAAAGGAGATCCCAGATCTTGCTAGAGATATAATGGTAAGTATATCTCTTACATTGAAAGTGATTAAGGGAATGAACTTTCGGTGTTGACAAGGCAAGACAACTTTGATATAAAATTCCTAAATCAAAGTAAAATATGTATATATAATATATGAGGTAAATGGGGCTGCCCCCAGGGAGTAGCCAACTTGGCTACTCCCACCCCTATTTTTCCCTCATTTTTTTATTTTTTTGGAAAATAAAAATTTGTATATTCATCATTATATCCCTCTCACATTCTATTAAAATTTCGTCAGAAACAGAGACTCCTACGGCCTCCATCCAAACATGGTCGATTTAAAAAGTCCTGCGACCGTAAAAAGTGACGTCTGGATGGAGGGCTTAGGAGTCTCTGTTTCTGACGAAATTTTAATAGAATGTGAGAGGGATATAATGATGCATATACAAATTTTTATTTTCCAAAAAAATAAAAAAATGAGGAAAATATAGGGGTGGGAGTAGCCAAGTTGGCTACTCCCGGGGGGCATCCCCATTTTACCCATAATATATACCCTTATGCAAATTTCTTATTTCAGATAATCCTTCATTAAACCCACTCAATGTTATACTCAATGATAACCAGTAAAATATCATGGATTGGACTCATGATCTAGATATTGTACCTGCAATTGGACACATAATGTATGTGGTTGCAATGTGCAAGTTTCCTCAACATAATGAGGAATGACAATTAAATAGGACAATAAGACATCACCTTAGGGTTCGTATGTCTCTATAGTCTTGATCTTTCATCGAGTGTACTTTGGAAGTGACATGTCGATGGTGATCGTAATTGTCGAATAATCCTTATAAAATACAAGAAGATATTTTGGCATACATATGTGCTCTAGACATTTAATCATGAATGACATGGTTCTCTGCATTATGCAGATTGGTGGCTCAAAAGAGATGATGTATTCAAAATGTTTGAATACCTACCTGAACCTAAATCTCTAAGAGTTGAGATGTATGTAGATATGATGATTGTCATCATTCTACTATCTATACTCAAGTCATTCATGAAGCTTCATAATAATCCTTTTGTATGAATTTAGTGAAGCACATGTATAAATGTTGAAGTGCTCTTGTATTGAAATCTTTTGAATTCAACATAAGAGATTCTTTGTCTTCAACAATGGTTGTTTATAGATGAAGAGAGCACAGTGGAAGCATTGGTTGGACCCATGTGAGAAGGAAAGTCAAAGAGTTGATTGTACTTCTGTGACTTCCATGTGACATCCAAAGAGTTGGATGAATGCCAATACTGCAATAAGTTGATGTGTTGATAGTATGACTATCAAGTCTGTCTAAAATCCTTAGTGAAGGACTCAGATGGAGCATCAGAATAATCTACATATAATCATTGACTCTGACTTTCTTATTTCATAAGATAAAGTCTGACAATTGTATCCCAATCTTCTAGTGACATTTGCAATTGGTTGCATATATATATTAGAAGACTAGAAATTTGATCTTAAGGTTTAATAGTCATCTACATGGATATTGATGCAATTGTTGCAACAATCTCTGTTGGATAGATAAACTTCATATTCTTAGTGGGAGAGCCCTTATTCTTGGAGAATGTCTCTTTCCTTGATAGTAGAGTACCCTCATTGTTTATTTTTAAATGTTGGAAATAAACATGAATTCTGAGATAGAACTATCATAAAGAGTTATGATGGAAATATTTCAGATAGTAATCTAACATCTAGCGGACTCCACGAAATTAGAAAATTAATGAATGGTTTATTAAGATTTCTAATACTAAAAATCCAACCTTATAAGATCAATAGGAGGATGAAGATCATTTGACAATGATCTGGCATCAAGCCTTGGACATTTGTCTGTTGATTTGATCAATGGACTAGTAAGATATGAAACTTCAGAATGTCTAAAATTTCAAATCTTACATACTTGTGAAAATTGTATTCAAAGTAAAATGTCCAATACACCCTTCTTTGGGAATGGTGTTAGATGTCGAGGTATTCAAGATCTCATACATATTGATGTATGTAGATCATCTATATCATAGTAAACATTATGGATATGTGATCAAGGCCTCAAATGTCGGATTTCGGTTTCGTTTCGGTAACCCCGGAAAAGGAATTTCGGTGGAATTTCGGTGGAATTTCGGTGAAATGGCCGGAAATTCTGGAAATGACTTGAAATCTCAATATTTTTATGAAATTAAGATTTCTGATGTTGGTCAATCATTAAATGAGATAGAAATACACATTTTTATTATAATAATAAGTTGTTTTCATGATGAAGGCCTTAAATATCGGTTTCGATCACCATTTCGGAGACTGGCTGGAATTTCGGTGAAATGGCCGGAAATTCTGGAAATGACTTGAAATCTCAATTTTTTATAAAATTAAGATTTCTGATGTTGGTCAAGCATTAATTGAGATAGAAATACAAGTTTTTACTATAATAATAAGATGTTTTCATGATCAAGGCCTGAAATATCGGTTTCGGTCACCATATCGGTGATTGGCTGGAATCAAATTTTGGTACATATGAAATATTAATTTTGAGTTTTGACATTGGATTTTCCTTCAAGACCAGAAAGAAGTAAAGAAAAGCAATGATTTTATATGCATAGATGCCTTTCAAATTGAAATATCATATATTCATATTATTATTATACAAGTCCACAACCACAAAATTACGTAACATGACACATGAAATTCCAATCACATAATGTGCATAGACAGATGCACTATCTTACTACTACTAGTAATCTAGTACCACATTTATTTATCTGGGAGAGTAGGAATGACATTTAATCATCCAAACCAAGAATTCCTAGGTGGATCCATGTATCCTGTATGATCCCTTCCTCCATAACGTGACATGATGGTGTCCCTATATTCCACGTAATCCTCCCATGTCATATAGGAGTACATGGTTTTGTAGTCCATTAAATACTCCTTGTATTCATGCTCAGTCACGTGTGCAAGGAAGCCAATCCTAGGATACTTGTCACCCGAAGAGGCAGAAGCCGCAGAATCACGCGGAGGTTGACGCGAGGAGGATGCAACGTGAGAACCTCGAGATGAAGAAGATGGAGCAGGAGCCGCAGGAGGAGAAGCCATCTGAAGGGGTTGAGATGGAGGTACTGCAGGGTAATAATCTGGAAATATACCATATCCTGATCCAGCGCCAATCTGGGATTGGGAAGAGGTATTGGTATATTGTTGTTGATTTTCCGGAAATACCCCATAAGTACCACTGCTATAGCCATATGGCCCATATCCGGGAGGGAAAACATCATATGCATCATTTTGTTGCCCTTGAGATCCATATCCACTGAAGGGGCTTGAAGTTGTCCCGCCAGCAAATATTGAATCTCCAACATCCATACTCAATGATCCCACCGAAGATATGAGATCTTCCATAATGGTGTCATCTTGGACTTGTCCCCGAGGGTGCGGGTACGAGGGGTATGGACAATAATCCATTTGCTCTGCAGATGACTCTCGATTAGGACTTGCAATATATTGACCATGTATATTTGTACGGTAGCCCGTGTATTCTTGTACAGGTCCTGCAGAAAGTCCAGCATGTATTCCTTCAAATCCAGATCCAGTAGCACCTCCACCAGATGTCGCCCCTTCATCTTCTGCTGGAACAACACCTCCACTACCACCTGATCTGGATTTTGATTTAGACCTGGAGGAGGAGTCATCAGAATCACTTTCCAACCCTCCAGCTGGGTCTGGCTGTCTCCCTGATCTAGCCATATAATCTTCGACATTTGCCTCCATTTGCGAGGCAATCTGTGTATTTGGTCTCCCTCCTCTCTTGTCGAGTACGGGAGCGCCATTATCATCCATCCACTTCTGTAAGACGTCTTCCTCATCGTCATCGTATGTTCTGTTGAGCACATGCCACATATATAGAATGGCTGCTCACCTTGGCATGCATTCTCTGATAATAGTGGTGGCGTTCGTCGAAAAGAAAATGATGTATATTTTCAGCATCGAAAATCAACTCATATTTAGAGCAGTGACAAAATGAGAATTAATCTTAGATAGCAACAAAATTATAAGGAAAGTACTTACAGACGGTTACAAACACAACAAGACTTGTCGTCAAGGAGAGAGCAAGAGAGCAAGAAGGCTTGTGAGTTGTGAGAACTCTTTGTGTTGTGTGTGTGGTGAAATGGTGCAATGAATGCCACCATTTATAGGCCTCCAAAGAATCTTTATCAAGGGCCTACAACCAATATAATATGGATGAAATCCATATAATATAGCTAGCTCTTCTTTATAGGTGTCTAAAGAAAAATATGAAATGACTAAAGTTGGCTAGATTCTTTGAAATTTGGACTCACTAGGGCACCTAGCTAGTATTTTAGAGTCTAAATTACTAGCTAGGTGTCCTAGTGAGTCCAAATTTCAAAGAATCTAGCCAACTTTAGTCATTTCATATTTTTCTTTAGTCATTTCAGCACTTTTTTTTCCATTTTGGCCAAAAGTGGCCGACAAAGACCAAATTTCGGCCGAAATTCGAGGACTGCATGTGCAGATATTCCAACTTTCGGTCATTTCGTCCGAAATGTATCGACATGACCGAATTTCGGTCATATTTCGGTCGATATGTGTCGATATCTTGGAAAAAGATATATGACTATGTATCGATATCGGTTATCGACCGAAACCGAAATTCGATCGAATTTCGGTCGAATTTCGTCGACATTTAAGGCCATGTATGTGATATCCATTGATGATTATGTATGATATGAGATTTCTTCTCTTTACCTGAGAAACCTTTGAAATGTTCAAAGATTTCATAATTTTGGTTTAGAATCACAGTTTGAAGAAAGATGAAATGAATTTGATCTAACCTAGGTAGCTTGTACCTATTAGATAAAATTCAAAGAATACCTTATGGAGATATGAATATCATTTCTATATCACTCCTCCTGATAAACCTGAACTCAATAGAGTTGTAGAGAGATACAATTGGATCATGTGTGACATGATTTGATCAATGATGAATTTTAGCATAATTACCTCTTAGTTTCCAGGTATATATGTAGTAGAGACTACACTATATATCCTTAATGAGATTCCATGCAAGTAAGTTGGAATTAAGCACTAGAGAGTGCTACTTCATTAGGAAAATAAAGGATGGTATTGGATACCTACTTTATGACCCTGAGATTCTTAAAAGATCTCATCTCTGAGAATGTGATTCTTGGAGGATTGAGACTCTTGAGAATCAAGATGAAAATGAAGTGAAGGAACTCATTTAATCTTGAGAAGATAACGAGGCTCCTGAAATTGGAAACTAAAATGACAATTAAAGATGAAACACTAATACATCTTCAAATGAGTTTGAGGATGTATTCCATGTGTCGATTAAGTTTGACAATGATCGGACTTCATGTGATGAAGCTCCTAAGGATCATGACATGGAAAGATGGATATTAACAATAAAGTCTAAAGTAGACTTCATATACAAGTGTTGTGTATGGACCCTCAAGGATCCACCTATATGGGTAAGACCCATAAAGGTGTAAATGGATCTTCAAGAGAAGAGGGAACCTGATGAGAAGGTAGAGACCTTCAAAGCTCGGTTCGTAGCTGTAAGCTACACACCGGAAGAGAAGACATTGCTTGCAATGAGACTTGCTCTTCAATAACCATGCTTACAATCATCATAATATTGCTAACCTTAGCTACACAACTTGACTATTGCATCTTCAAGATGTAAGTCAAGATTGCATTCCTCTAAGAATACCTCTCTGAGGATATTCACATGAAGTAGCCCTAGGGTTTCATGGTTGAGGAAAGCAAGGTATGCAAGCTAAAGAAACTCCATCTATGGACTCAAATAAGCTTCTTGTAGTTGGAACATCAAATTTGATGTAATCATAAGTGTTATGATTTCAGATAGAATCTTGATGTACCATATGAAGCTTAGTGGGAGTGCCATTGTGTTCATCGTGCTAAATGTAGATAATATCCTAATCATTTGGAATGATATAAGGATGATAATAAGTGTTTTATGATCTGGCTATTCCATACCTTGAGATATGATATCAAAGATGCCTCTTAGATCTTAGTTCTGAAGTTGTTCAGAAGCAAAGAAAAGAGGGTATTGGAACTATCATATTTGTAGTACACCTTGGACATATTCCATTCTTGGAAATTCCAAGAAAGGCTTCCTTCCTTGAGATTTGGTACTGACCTATCTAAAGGGATAATACCTCAAAGAGTGTATTATAAAAAAAGTAAATATAAAAAAAAACAAAATAGTAAATCAATGACCTTGAAAAGAGCTTAATAAATATTTATCAAATAAGATTAATCTCTTATTTCTATTTTCTTGAGTACGAGATAATCCAAAAGAAATTCAGAAACTGTTACCTAGAGATATGCAAGTGCCGTAAAAGGACTTGGCATAGTCTCGCGGGAACAGAGTGACTGATCAGTTTACATAGCTATTTTCTAAATAGCCTATGATTGTCACGTGAGTGTGGGTTTAAATGATTAGCCCATTAATGGCTCTTCGGGCTAGTGGGAGATTGTTGGACATGCGAGCCCACGACGAGCCATTATGCAATAAATGTTATTGCGAATATCATTCCCTGATCTGAAATGAAGAATAATTAATTTGCATAATAGGTCCCTTAGTATAATTAGGGTTATATACCATGGCTATCTTAATGATCATACGGCTGTTGATTCAATTATTGAATCATAGAGGCTGGTGCTTGGATGAATATCTAAAGAGTTAGATTGAGGACTCATCAAGCACCGTCAAATGATTGTTAAGATGTGATCTCCAGCCTGAGTAGGAGATGGCAATCATTTCTCACATACGTTGATATCTGACCGACCTCTTGATGCAGGTCCTCTGCATAGGAATAGAGATTCGGAGGTGTCAGATTAGTTAGATCAAAGAGTTGACTTAACGAGATCGAGATAACCTAAGTCCTATGTTGAATGCTGTCACAGCATAGGCACGCATCCTCTGACCAGAGACAGATGTATTGCTATATGTCTGAGTATGTACATTTGGCAGACCGATAGGTTGATGGCCTAACCAAGGTCTATACACCGGCGAGCTGGTGTGCATATAAGGGCATATGAGCAATACGATCTCTCAAAGTGACCATACAGGTTCACTACTGAACCGGAAGACATGAGCTCACTCATGAGATATTGGGAAGAATCAAATTCCGTGCACGGTCGTCCCACTTTGGAAGCTTGACTGAATTTGTAGGTTTGATATATACTTTTGGAAAGTATATGATCAAGACCTAGTTATGATATATGCTTTTGTAAAGTATATGATCGATACCAAATCCCAATGATCAAATGAGAAACTTATTGATAAAACCCTGAAGAAGATAGTATAAAATTGATCTTGATCTTCGGGTTGATCATAGGTCTTCCAGTATGTAGGATGTACATGTATTGGGAATACCTGAGGGTGATGTGATCATAAACGATTGTATAACCATGACGCTTCCATTCCGAGGGAGTGATGAAACAGGTCTGGATTTTAGTGACTCCTTTCAGTAGAGAAGCAATGTGATCTTAGTCCAAGTGTTGGACATTGGTCTGAATGAGATTCAGATACAATGAGAAGATTAGATTTGCGGTCTTGATTTAATTAATCATCTATGGGAGGTTCGTAAGATCTGGATTTGAGATAAGATCTCAATATCCAAGTCACTATACATGGAACAATACAATCGCCCTGTCCTTATCTCCAAGTATCTGCGGAGAAAGCACATTATTCTTGAAAGGGTTCGAGAATAATTCATTGATGAATTACATATCCAAGCAAGAAGGACTTGATGATTAAATGAGATTTAATTATCAAGCATAATATGAATGGGATTCATATATTGAGAATAATTATCCAAGATAATTAAATGGGATTTAATTATCAAGGATTGGAGAATGTGGAGAATACTATCCATGATATTTATGTATTATAAATAAGATTTATAATATACATATATTGAAGAGAGAGAATTTTTGTAAATAGCATTTGTTAATTATTAATGTGGATTGGATGCACATTAATTAATTGATTAATTGGAAATGTAATTTACAAATTAGTTTGGGTTGTGAATATGATTCACATATTTATCAATGGCATGATTGAAATGTTCACAAATTAATTTGGAATTAATTTGGTGGATATTTTTAATAATGATTATTACAAATACATTGAGAAATAATAATATAAAATAAAAGGGAGATAAATAACCACCAAATGAGGTGGCATCACCAATGACATAGTCAAAGGTGACACCCCCTCATTTTTAGGAGGTAATTTGTTATCTCCCCTTTATTATATCGTTATCTCTTAATAATTAATTTATGTTAAAATAAATTATATTGATAATGTTGCAATATATATTTAATTTAAATATAAATTAATGTTGTTGGTTTTATCCTACAACAATCATAGCCATTGATTATTACATAGAATCCCATGGCCGTTGGATTTGTGTGTCCCATGGATTGAGATCCATTGGATCCTAAACTAATATAAAAGGAGGGCTAGCCTAGCCTTTCTTGGTACATTACTTAGAGTTGTAGAAGCCTACTACTCTCTTTCTCTCATTCTCGCCCTCTCTCTTTCTCTTCTCTATCAAGTGGTCGTCCACTTTGTGTTGAGAAGGAGAGACTCTCGCCTTCGCCTTCGACGACTCAGGAATCTCCTTCTTCTTTGGGGCGAGTTGCTCTAGAGGAAGACGACGGATTTCGTTTGACGAAATCAAGGGATTCATTGCTTGGATCTTCATCGAGGATTGCGGGAGGAACGCGACTCATCATCGCGCCAGCAAGTGCGTTCTTCGTGGATCGGACTTAAGACAGGAGGATCTCTTGTTTGGGATCTCACGATTACAACCACGCTCCAAGAGGTATTCCTTGTACTTTGTGGTTAGATGAAACGATCCGAGAAGTGTTCTCGTGATCATGTGGTTTCATCTTTAGTTTAAAAAAAATTTTAATTTCCGCCGCATCTAGCGACTAGTGCGACTAGTTGCTCCGATTGCATGCGATGCGATCGACACGCTTCCGTGATGCGCCTAAGGATTCTCAATATCCTTCAGAAACATTAGAAGATTGATCAATTATTTGATCGTTCTTCTCTTGGATTGGACCTTTTCAAGATCCATGCTTCCTCTCGTACTTCCTTTTATCATGTGCGATCATTGCACCACTAGAGGGATGTTCTTTTTTTATAATGTCATTAGTGGATCTTAATGTAGAAAGGGTGCAGTTCACATCTCCATATATCTCCTTCAGATTCAGGAGGATGTCACGAGCGGGTTCAATGTCAATAAGTTGCTTCTGAAGCACATTAGACAACGATCCAAGAATGTACCGACATTCGATCGAATGATCCTCGTCCCTCTTCTTGTTAAAGTCTTGGGCATCCCTAGTCTGAGGGTTCTCATACTTCATAGATGGGAACACATACGCTATGCGCTCTGTCTCAAGTACGAGTTCTGAATTACGGATCCAATCCGAATAATTTGGACTGATAAACTGTTAACCCCAATCAGTTTGTTGACCGGATTGAGAGATTTCATCTGAAATTAAAAGAATATACTTTAATAAATCGTGATTAAGGAGATTAAATATTTTAATAATTTTTAAATCAAGATGTTCTCATATTTTTTGTTCTTTGAAGGTCTTTCCCTTTGAGGTTTTCAAAGTATGAGGCATGCTAACCCAACGATGTCACTACGGGATCTGAGTCTCCTTTCCATTTTCATTGCACCCCAATAATATGAGAAAATCTATCTACAACGAAAGAATCGGGAACTCTTTCCGCCTTACACGTCCAACTTGCATTCTCAGTTCGGTCTTCAACACCGACATCCCCACATATATGAAGTTAGCATCAATGTTAAAAAAATTAGTATTCGTTCAGTCAGGCGATTTGAAGCGAGAAAGCGGGCATGCGGAAGTATATACGGAAGTATACGCATGTTATGTAGTTTCTATTAATTTAATATAAAATAATAAAAATATAATAATAAATTCAAACATTAGATATTTATGTTTCAAAAATATAACAAGGAAGAAATATGAAGTGTAGCTTTTTTGTACAATGTGATTTCAACCAAAGCATTTCCAAAAGTTATCCATTTAAAAGAGAAGATCATAATATTCATTACAAAATATCGTATAATGTTGGCTCAAAGAACGGTTCACACACAAATAATCAAACTTCTATTCTAAGTCGTCAAAAATAATAGGAGGAACTTCATCATTGTCATCACTGTCAGAATCAGTGATAAATTCTTCTTCCTCCTCCACACTTAGTAATGCACCCACGTTCCTTTGGCTCATCCTATGATCCACTAATTCATCCGATCCACTTGCCTCGACCACCAAGCTCCAAGTTAGTCCTGATGATTGGAACACCTGTTCTTCGCCTTCCTCTGGTCTGATCAACTCGTTCACTTGTGTCCTATCCTTGGAAACGAATGGGTATCTTCCTTATTGAGATTTCCACTCCTTCAATTTTGAGTTGAATTTCACAAAAAACAAGTCATTAAGTCTCTTGGTTTCAAGTTTATTCCTCTTTTTAGTGTGGATCTACAATGCAAGTATTTACTCAAAATGTTAATTGATTCAATCTTAGTCTAGTCAGTAATCATAAATAAAAAATGTGGGTGTACCGCTGTGAAAGAGCTCTAATTCCTCTCACATCCATAAGAAGAGGATGCCAGCTTTAATTCTTCATCGCCACTGCCTTCATGTATGATGTCTCACCACCATACAACGACCACCAATTAGCTACAAGGAAAATTAGGATGCCAACTCCTTAGTCCTTACATTCTTGAATTATGTGTAAAGCATATATTATAAAAGACATGTCACTACCTGGATCGAACACGTCCTCATTGACGGATCTCTCTGCCTCATAGCTAATGGTTTTCCGAATGGACCACCTCCATTTTTATAAAGAACCATTTCTTTTGTTGTGATGACATCTTGAACGTTCAAATCAGGGTAAAATAGTTCCAAGCAGTACAAAAAGATCATTATGATAAAGCTATCTTATGAAACGACTTTATCATCTCTATAAAAATAATAGGGGTTGAGATAGTGAGCTGCAAGGTGAAGAGAACTATCTAACATCCGTATCGACTTTGAATCAATGACATCAATGTAGGGCTTATATGAATGCTTATATCTTCAAGCTCTCCATACACAAAGCTCAACAATGGCCTCCGATCACCATTTACAATACGTAAGAGACAGACGAGCGGGGAAAATACCTTAAAAGTCAAGGAAACTTGGCTTCAAAATAATGTACTAAGAACAATTGATCCAACCATTTCAACTTTTCTTCTCTTGAACCACTTGCACTCTACATTCATCAGAATAAAACATCAATCTCATCTTCTCTTTCTTTTTAAAGACACTTTGTAGCGGGAGAAAACACATGAGAGTACTTGTTTGCCTTGGTCCGACTGTCTCACCCTTTTGAGTAAAGTGTCGCATCAGGCTGAGTGTCTTTGCATGGATGTTGGTCTTTCCTATGCAATTCTTGACCTTGGGCTCTTTGCCAATTCCTTCAAGCATGAGATCTATGCAGTGAGCAACACAAGATGACCAAAATATGTTTGGATATTTTGGTCTTAAGGAGCCTCCCAGCCACCATGTTAGCAGATGCATTGTCAGTCACGACTTGCAGAACATTGTCCATTCCAACTTCCTTGATGCAATCCTCCACCATGGAGGATATATATTCAACGGTGTGTACATCGACCGATGCATCCACATACCTCAAAAAAACGTGCCCAAGCTACACTTAACACACAAGTTCGTTATGCTTCTTCCCCTCATGTCAGTCCATGCATCTGTCATGATGAAACATCCACTGTTTTCCATGCATCCTTATGTCCTTTCAATAACTCTTTTATTTCTTCCACTTCATCCTTCAACAAAGGTTTTGCAATTTGAACAAAGGCACTGCAATTTCAAAAATCCGCTTCCGTATTGAGCAATCGCTTCTCATGTGTGTATTGTGCCAAATGACACAATATCATCATCAGATGATTGTGGTCTTTTCCCATGACATTTTCCTTCACAAGGTGTTATGGAAGAGCTTATAGTTCTAGTCACTACCTCCTCTCTCATTTCATTCAAACTGATAGATTTCTCGTTCTTCTTCTTCATGATTCTCTCAACATAATTACGTATCTTTCTGCACTTCAAAGTTCGCCTTTGGACATGATTTGCAATTACCTTTGATGTGCCCGAAATGTTTCATTCGATTGATTCCTCCTTTCAAGACTTTGTCACACAAGCGACAAGTTATAGAATTCTGATCAGTCTTCTCCATGAGATACACATATTTCCATCTCGGACCGGTAGATCTAGGTGGATCAAAAAACACATGTTCTACAATATGTGTGGGTTTTGAATCTGTGATAACCTAAATTGTGGAAAAATGGTTAATAAATCCTAAAAAGGAAAGAGATTAATTATCCAGAGTATTCCGTGAAATATTTTAATTCAAACAAAGTACGGACACATGAATGACATGAATAGATTTAACTTTAACATTTTATAGTGCTGAATAAGCTCATGAAGGAAAGGGATTAATTATCCAATATTCCATGATTTTTCTCGAGAAGCAGTTGTAAATTAAAGGAAAATCGTACAAAATATACCGAAAAGATCTTTTCCTGTGAAGACCTTTAGAGTACTTAATATTGTTCCAGCACAATGCCATTTTCTTACAAATTAGTAACCTAAAAAACTATTATAAAAGCTTTCACTAATGCCTTCTCACTACCAAGATAAAGATTAATGTATTCCAACTATAAAAATGAATATAATGAGATATATGAACTTCTGTAGCTGTTCTAATATCTATGATATTGAGGATTAACATATAACACTATACATTAGGTAAAAAAATGAAGAACAGTGGCCTGTTGGAACTTCTTCCACTGAACTATATGAATATGCTAGAAGCATTAATGGGAAATTGGTGGAAAAGCAAAAAAGAGGAGGAAATTACATAGAAAGATAGACATTATGAGGGAAGGTGGCGGACGAGCAGCCAAACAGATGTGAGTTTGAGTCAGGCGGAGGAGCAACCAAATAGAGGTTTGCTATCGGTGAAGGAGCACATCAGAGGCGGATGAGCACACCAAAGGCAGTGGAGCACTTGTTGGCGGAGCACACTTGAGGTGGAGGGGGTCTGCGGGGATGAGGTTAGACGGTTAGCACTTCGTAGCATCAAGGGTAGGGGAGGGCTTGTGTTGGGGCTTCGTAGCGTCAGATGGGGAGGGCTGCTGTTGGGTAAGGGTGGATTTTGTTCGAGTATCGGGTGGGTAACATGGGTTATTGGGTCGGGTACGGTTGGGGTTACAACAACTCAGTAAGCTCTATTACATATGCAACCACATATGCGGATTACTCGAATCGAGTACATGCCAATACCGCATAACCAACACATGGGTCATATGCGACTTGCTACAGGATCCGTGTCCGTATATGCAGTCGCCTGGTCCGAATTTCTAAACTTTTTAGCATGTTGTTGATTAAACAAACTGCCAATAAGCGAAATATAATTTACACTAAGCGCAATCCAATATCGCTTCCATAATATGGGGAGTAACAATGGGTACACATTTCTTATCTCTTTGAAGAAATGAAGAATCCAATACATGTGAATTTGTATTCCGGAGTCATGACTACGCATGAGCATCTCTAAAAAATACAACTCATGGTAATGGAGTTCTTGACAATGACGGAAGATCATGGATGTCATCATATGACTTAGTTCATATTTTGTTTAAATTAATGATTCATCACTTCGAGTCATATTCTCATGATTAATCTCAATAAAGGATAAAGTTAGGATACTTGATTATTATCTTAATTTTAATCCAATTAAAACAATGACAATCAATCAATCCAAGGAATCCAATTTTTATGCATTTGATGTTATCATATAATATACACCCTCACTTAATACAATTCATTTTTCTAATTTTAGTTGTTAAAGTACACCATGACTTCTCATGCTACCTTTACCTGAAACGAATCTAGCCACACCATTTTGACTTATGCTAACATGGAGCACTTCCATTGCAAATGTTGCGTTGTCAATTAAGTAACCTATTAGCATATCCAACCTCAGGCAATTCACTATTCTAATTCGAGACAACACAATTGGTACATATTGTACTAAGGGGATTTTGTCGATCTTTTGACCATGTATGATACTATATATTTAAACTTAGAGATTCAAGAATTCAAAACCTTTTTAGTTTCCACAATGTCTTGTGCAACAATCTAACCAATTCACGAATCGATCCAATTGACTTCACAATTTCTAATTATATTTCAAATATTCAAGTGCATAAATCCGCAAAGGAGATATGAAATAAAAAGAGTTTCTCAATTTATTGCATATATCCAAATTAAAAAAATGATTTTGGATTTGAATTTGCAAGACGCGACAATCACACTTCAAATTAGAAAGCATTATATAACTCTGACTGAAAATTTATTGTGATCCTAAATATTTCCAAAATATTAGGTCCACTCCCGATGTCGATATATCAAATATATTTCCATCTATTTTGAGTCCCAAAATAAGAGGAATACGTCAATAAAACAATCGAGTCATTTTCCAACTTCGCTTATGGAGAAATCCAATTTCTCGAGGTGCACGGTTGGAATCACGCAATATTTTTTTGTACTGATTGGGGACTTGATTTATGACTTATTAATCCGTATTTTATCATGTTATATGACTCAAAACTGTAGCAAAAATTTTAATATTTTCTAGCTACAATTTTTGATCGAAATCGGAGTCTACGATCGCTTTAATATCCGAATCTTCTCCTGAATGTCATCGACTCTTGGTGTGTTGGCATGAGTCCAGACCTTTTAGACCTCACATATCTAAAAAGTTCAAAACATGGGAGAAGTGCAACAACTTCGAAAGTTGCTTAATCATTCAAGTCTTCAAAACATTCGTAGGAAAATGCACTAAATAATCAAGATAATATGGCCGATTGTTTATTGGACTAGAGCAATCCAAATGCTCTAAACCATGAATATGACACCAATTGACGAAGTAAAAAACTTCGCATAACGGAAAAATGGAGAAAGAGCAAACAATTTGCAAATTTAATGTGCTTACCCTATGAACGCAAGTTTTAGCATAACATAATTTTTATGCGAAGCGAGATAATAAACTTAAGGAAACAATTTTCAAATATGATTTCTTATATTCTCATGAATATTAGGAAGAGATCAGGATACCTCTTGAAACGTGAGTCTCTAAAGAAAGAGACCTCTTGAATGAAGTCTGATCGAGGACTCTCCTCTCGCAGGCGCGATGATGAGTTACGTAGCTTCCGACGAACTTTGATATCTACTTCTTCTTGAAGTTGTCCACCCAAGGATGATGCCAAGAAGGTCTCAAGCTTCCGATTTGGTCTTACAAAATTGAGTCCTCTTGCACGTACACGAAGCACGATGAAGAATGCGATCTTCTCTCTCGCAGGATCACATCTATGAAGAGAAGATAAAGGCTTGGAGGTGGATGTGTAGGGATATATATATATAGAGAGAGAGAGCCTTGGATGTGTATTTGAGAGTCTTTACCTCTCAAGAATTCTCTCTCAAAGATCAAGGCAACTCAGGCTCTCAAAAGGCAAAGGCATTCATGTGTTGAAACAACACGCCCTCTCTTTTTTATATGTGGGGAACGCCCCTTGGAGTCCTACTCCTAAAAGGGATGTACAACATGATGAGGGATTTTAGATAATGATTCAAGGGCTAGGATCATATCCTAGTCCTATTAGGATTGAGAGACAAGCTGCCTCTTAATTATCATGAAGAATCATCAACAACAGCAACAAAGCATTTTCCCACAATAAGTACCGGCGACCCCTTTCTGTACCCTTGCTAGTCAACTACAACAACAAAGCTTTTTCCCACAATTAAATAGGATCGGCTACATGGATTCTTCGCCCTCCATTCAGATCTATCTTGGGTCAATTTCAGGCTTATATCCAAAAAACTAAGTTCCCTCCGTATAGTCTCTTTCCAACACTTGGGGCGTCATCACCCTCTCTTAGCTGGCTCAACATCCCAACACTCGCATCTCCTAACTGGTGCATCAGTTGACCTTCTTTGCAAATGATCAAACCATCTTAAGCGGTTTTCTCGCATCTTATCCTCGATCGGAGCTACACCAACTTTCTTTCTGATTGCATCATTCCGAATCCGATCTTTACGTGTGTGTGTGTCCACGCATTCACCTTAGCATTTTCATTTCTGCTACAACCATTCTCTGCACATGTTTATGGTTCACAGCCCAACATTCAGATCCATAGAGTATAGCAGGTCTAAGGGCTGCTTTATAAACTTTCCATTATTTTTAAAGGATTTTTCTTATCACATAGAACAACAGAGTCTCCTCTTCATTTTAGCCAGCCCGCATTTCTTCTACTAGTAACGATTGCATCTATTTTCCCATCATGTTGCAAAATAGATCCCGGATATCTAAAAGAATCTCTCTTCCGAATGTTATCATCACCAATCTTCACCTCGATAACTTCACCATTGCTTCCATCAAAGGTGCACTCCAAATATTCCTCCTTAGCCTACTTACATGAATTCCTTTAGTCTCCAATGCATGTCTCCAGACCTCAAGCTTCTCATTTACTCCATCTTTAGTCTCGTCAATCAACACAATATCATCAAAAAATAACATACACCAAGGTAACTCATCCTGAATTTGACTTGTCAACTCGTCCAACCATTGTTGATGTCAAAATAGTCAGTAGTCTTCCCAGACGGGATACTTACACATGATAGAACCTATCATACATATCCTTTATGAAGTTAATGTATAGGACATGTACTTGTCTCTTCTCCAAAACTCTCCACAATATCTGTCATGGGTCAGAATCATAAACCTTCTCCAAATCAATAAAGATAATATGGAGATTTTTTCTTTTAGCTCTATAAATCTTCAATGTTCTCCTCAGCAAATGGATGGCTTCAATAGTTGAGCAACCTGGCATGAATCCGAATTGATTTTCTTTTACTTTGGAAACTTGCTTCAACATTCTTTCGATCACACGTTCCTAAATTTTCATAGTGTGACTCATCATCTTGATACCTATGTAATTTGAACAATTTTGGGTGTCTCCTTTGTTCTTATAAAGAGGTACCACGATACTCCTCCAATCTTCAGGCATTTTCTTACTTCGCCATATAACATTAAATAGATTCGTAAGCCAAGTCAAATCACGCTTATCTAAAACTCGCCAAACATTGAATAGATTCACAACCTTGCTAGTATTGACGTATTTTGATGTACGATACAACTATTTTTTACCTTTATGGGTTGCATTTCTGGTTGCATTTCTGTTTGTAAAATAGTTTTTTTTATTTGGTATCATATTCAGATTTTTTTTAGAAACATTCTTTTCGCAAATATTCTTGACCATGCTTATTTTTCTTTAGCAACTACTTCAGTATGACACATGGTGATTTCTTTCAAAAGCCCACAGTTTCATTAAATGGAATTATCATAATCTCAACATTTTTATTGATTGCATCTTGTTAACTATAATGGTTTTTTTGTTAATTATAATGGTTTTGATTAGTGACAGTCTTCTTCCAATTTTGGTTGCTTTGTTTTTGTTTTATTGTTGGAGTTCCTTGATAGTATAAACCGGAAAGTGAACTAAAACCACTTGTGCTAGTTGGTTTCCTTGTAACATCATGTTTACACTGCCCTTGTTCGGGTTATTAGGGTGGATTCCTTTTTAAGTATGAGCTTACTAATTGTCTTTGTTTTCTGTTTTTCCCCTCTCAAAACAGGGTGCTCCACCTTGCACTTTCTATACTCAGAATGGGGTGTGCAAATTTGGGCCTACATGCAAGTTTGACCATCCAATGGGATCCCTAAGCTACAGCCCTTCTGCTTCTTCTCTTGCTGACATGCCTGTTGCTCCCTATCCTATTGGCTTTTCTATTGCAACGTTGGCTCCTTCCTCGTCGTCTTCAGATTTACGACATGAATATTTGGGGGCTGGCGTATCCGGAGATTCAATTCCTGTTCGATTGCCATTTTCTGGGAACCGAGCCAGCGGGTCAGTTGGCTCGATATTTTCTACTGGGCATCCAGGGTCGCAGTCCATTGTTCGAGGTGTCGTTCAAAGTTCAATTCCCAGTAGCAGCAGCAGCAGCAGCATTGCTCATGGTGTCGATATTATGAGGTCGGGTTGAAAAGAGTCTTCTTGATCTTCAGATGATTTTTTTCTACATTCTCCACCTGAGGTCCTGGAGAGCTTCACCTGCAATGCCAGAAGCTTACCGATTGCGAGCCGTCAAAATAGACGGTGAATTCCATTCAAGGTTTCCCTCCATTCTCTTCCTACTCTGTCATGGTAGTTTCTGGGCTCCACATGTTCATAGTACCATATTGTATTTAAATAGACATTTACTACATTCGCAATAAACTATGTCAAACCGTAAAGTAGGCATAGGGAAATCCACCTAAAATCCCCTCCCTTTTTTGTTCAATAATTGTGGCCTTCAGCCCACTGATCCCTTCGAAGCGAAACGGACCAGGTGGATATTGCTGACTCACATCAGCCATGCATGAGCATGATCACCTTCCAGTGCCTGTGAAGACTGCCCCAAATATTCAGGCGATTTGATCAAGGGACTGCGACATTGTCTCAGCTCCCCTTCTGTTCGTCTATATACAGAAGAATTCTATCTTCCATTTGTATTACCATGAATAGAGATTCGTTTCCTCGTGGATCTAGAGGTTGTAATGCCATGTGAAACCTTTAGCTAGTCTTTTGTTTGATTCTCGTTCGGTTCGATTACACAAAAGTTGAAACAAGAGAGCGAATATGTTTCCATCACATGCCGGCAAGGTTGCAAAAAATCGATGGTTGGTACTAGGTCGGTCAGGTTATTGACTAAGGACTAATCGACAGTTGGACAACTAATCAGATATAGTCGGACTTTAATTGACTTTGATTTATAAAATTATTTTGAATATATAAATGATTTTCTACATATATTCTTATATATTTCTATAGATTTGTACATTTTATTTTATCATAATGAGATAAAAGAAGTAATTGAAGTTAAGACATTAAGCATATTAGAATAAGTTTGCTTTAAAAAATAAAAAAATAAAAGTGATATGGTATCTCACTAGTGGGCCTAGTCGGAATTAGTCAATACTTGACTAGCTACCTCACCGACTAGTCTAGTCTAGTCGGAGTACTAGTCAGGTTAGTTGACTGGCTTTTACGACACTGATTGTTAACAAGATTAAGTTACATTTTTAGGGGTTTTATATCCGTGAATACCATGCTTTGTCGTAGGCTTGAGGGCAGGCACCCTTGTTAGTTTGAGATTTTAATTCATTTTGTGGATTAGATTTGCCACTTGGAATGAGCTTTCAGTGCCCTATAGATTCCTTGGATGTAGCTTCCTATGATCAAATCTCGATGGGTTGTCAGCTCTATAGGGTTAATAAGAAATCAGTTGCGCTCTAACTGGTTTTGGATGTTGTAGTGGAAGATCTTTGGATGAAAACATGGATGAAAACAATTGGATGCAGAAGTAGACGTAGGTGTAATTTATCTGTATCCATTTTAAAGTGAAAACAAATGTGGATATAAGTGTTGGCTCATGTGAAAAATATGTCATCATATCTTAGAAAGCGGATTCATAATAAAAAAATATATTTCAAATACAAATAATTACATAAATATTTTATAAATTAGCTTGTGTGTAGGGAATTTTTTCAGTGCCCCTGAGAGCTTTGTGACTGTAATGAGTATACTCATTTTTATAAATATTTTCTATCATTTTGAACGTTATACTTATTTGTTATCTTATAACTTTTCGTGAAAATAGTTACCAGTAGGAATATATATAATATTT